>JYJE01003897.1:454-31482 GCA_000983655.1 Zymoseptoria brevis | reverse complement strand
TAGGCTAGAGGGGGCTCTCTTCCTTTTCTTAATAAAGTCTAGCTCTATATCGTAGATAGTAGTAGTATCTTAGCGAGCCCTAACGTACTCCGCTTATTACTTCGCCGTAAGGGGCGCGATTTAAACCTACCGTAATTCCTAGAGGTAATCTCTAATATACTAAGGGACTTATAGATAGTGTAGATCCGTATTCGGGTCCGTTCCTAGGTTCGTTAGGGTCTGTTCTAGGTCTATATTAGGTGTCCCTAGCTCTTCCTACTCCTCTTCCTTATATAGTAGCTCGCTTAGTCCTAACGATAGTAGAGCGTTGTCCGAGTCTTAGTTACTATCTAGCTATTAAGTAGGTCTCTTAGGAGGTATTTCTTAGTTCTAATTCGGTACTAAATTAGGGATCGATAGTACCTACTCTAGTACTTAGTATAGCTAATCCCTTAGTAGGTTTAGAGGTAATATACTATAAGGGTAGTATAACTAGGTAGTAACTAATATATATAAGTAGTCTATATACGAATATCTATATTACCTACTAAGTATAACGAAGGGAGGTAAGAGAGAATAAAAAGGAAGGTATGCGCTAAGCCTTACTTAGGGCTACCTCGGGTCTATGTCGGGCCTATATCGGGTCTAGGATAGGCCTAATCTAGGCCTATAGTAGTTTCCCTAATATTAAGATACTTATTATAAAAGATTAGGTTAGATTAGAATTTAATCTAGAAAGATAAGATTTATAGCGCGGTATTCTAAAATCGGCTTTAGTTAAGTTAGAAAGCAGATACCTAGCTATCTAATAGATAAATTTTAGTTAGTATTAGACAAAAACTAAAGAAGGAGTAGGTATTACTATCTTACTATATAAACGCGTTAATTAGACTAAAGATACGTAAAAGCCTACGTTTTAGTTGTCTAACGCGTTAGGTTAGAACAGATAGTAGGAGGTTATAGAGTACGTTAATCTATATTAGATAACTAAGCCGAATTTTTTAGATTTTATACCTAGTAATACTATTGTCGCCGTCGGTCGTATAGACGCGTTTAGGTGCTAATGCTCTATGTTAGTGTAATTTACATATAAAACTAACACTCTGTTACTGAAAAAGTTAGGTTAGGCCCTTAGACCACCTAGAGTAGGGCTAGGTGCTTGCACCCTAATACGCGAGGTGGTCTGAGCGTCTGAGACTATGTAGACATTCGACGGGTGTATTGCTGGACATCTTCACCCGCCGTCATACAGGAAAAGACACTCCCGCCATGGACGCCAACAACTCCAGCAACATCGGCAAGCGACTCATTCCACAAATTCTGGACGACCTTGCCACTTCGGATCCAGATCTCCTGGTCTACTCGCTGGTTTCGACGCCCGATTGTACACAGTCTCGACACGTTTCTGCTCGGGAGTTTGTCAAGGCGGTTGACAAGACGGCTTGGTGGTTGAAATCTTTGATAGAGCATCGGCCAACGACTGCGATCAGGCCGTTGGGCTACATCGGACCCCGTACGCAAATTCCTAGGACGATCAAATCACAACTGAGTCTGTACCGTTGACAGAAGCTCTGATAGACGATCTACGACACATCCTTCTCACCTTTGCGTGCGTGAAGATCAACTGCACGGCATGTCAGAACGGTTCATCTTCATTGAATACAGCAATCCTCTGACGCATTGCGCTAGGCTCTTTTTCTGTCGCCGAAGAACAATGTCGAAGGCACTCTTGCGGTGTTGGCAGCCACCGGTTGTGACATATGGGTGCATCCCGGTGAACAGTATCAGTATCTCCCAGTGGTTGCGAACATACTCGTTCAGCGACCAATGCGAGTTTTGCAGCTTCCTGAACTGGACATGCTCCTAGGCGCAGAGTCTGTCCAGCCTTTCCCGTACACTAAGACATTCGATGAGGCCTCTCAAGATCCATTTTGCATTCTGCATACGTCAGGAACCACGGGCGTTCCGAAACCTGTGGTGTGGACGCATGCGCTGGTCGGAACAATGGATGCCGTGAGGCTGCTGCCACCGACGGAAGACGACGGCGGACTGCAGCCATGGACGTCCTTGTTCGAGGCTCGGTCTTCGATATATTCGTCCTTTCCAATGAGTCATGTGCGTGCCTATGCATCGTCGTCTGTCACGGGCTTTCGGCTAACTTCATGCTTATTTCCAGGGCGCAGGCATCATCATGGACATTCTGCTACCAGCACTGTTCAACCTCCGATGCGTCCTTGGGCCTCCGACCGTTCCGTCCAACATAGACCTGATCAATTCGCTTGCCAAGCACGAGCAGATTGATATATGGAGTATGGTGCCCTCTCTTGTGGACGAGCTGGGCGAGTCGCCCGACGTACTGGAACAGGTCAAGAGATCCAAGTTCATATGTGCCTCTGGAGGTGAGTACATTCCCGTGAAATTGAACTGGATGCAATGACTGATTACATTCGCACAGGTCCCGTTAGTCCGGATATTGCAGCAAAGGTCAACGAATCAATCAGAGTCTTGAACCTGACGGGCACCACCGAAGGACTTTTCATCGGCAACCTCGTAGTACCCCGTGAGGATTGGTTTTGGTTCGCCTTCCACCCTTATTCAGGATTCGAGTTTCGTGAGACTGAGCCAGGTGTTTATGAGCACTGGATACATCGAAACGAGCACTGGTCTCTATTCCAAGGCATATTCCACACCTTTCCGGACAAGAACTCGATCAACATGAAGGACATGTACGTCAGGCATCCGACCAAGCCCGACTTGTGGTCATTCAAGGGGAGAAGCGATGATGTCGTGGTGCTCTCCAATGGATACAAGATCCCACCGTTGGCCACCGAGGCATATATCACCACACATCCCGACATCGCGGGCTGCTTGGTAGTGAGTGCAAAAGACATTGAGTTTACCAGTACGATATTGACCATGTTGTCTGTAGATTGGCGACGGAAAACCGCAGCCTGGTCTTTTGATTGAGCTGAGAGATCCGACTCGAACGAAAGATAATGCCCTGTTCGACAGCCTATGGAAGACCATTGAAGAGGCTGTTCAGCGATCCATGTACAGCGTGCAGCTTGATCGAGTGTACGTCGCGTTCTCGGAGCCTCACAAGCCATTCGTTCGCACGGACAAGAATACCGTGAAACGACATGCCACTCTGCTTCTCTACGCCGACTTCATCGAACGCTTCTACCAGTCTCGCGATGATGAGACCGAACTGGTGGCCATTGTTGCCGATTCCGAAGCGTCTGTGATCCAGTCACTCCGCAGGATCATCAGCCCTTCATTGCCGGCCATTGAAGACGCTCCACCGGACGCCGACTTTTTTCAGCTTGGATTTGATTCCATATTCGTGTTCCGCTTGGTCCGTTCCATCAATGCTGCACTCGCGTTGGACGACAAGATCTCACCGCGTCACATTTATGCGAGCTCCACTCTGGCAAAGCTCGCTGCTCTGATTGTGCGCCTCGCCAGCGGCAAGACCAAAGTCATGTCGTCGGATCCGGGACAAGGCATCGAAAGCGACGCAGTCAAACTGAAAGCGAAGATTGATCAGCACAGAGCCCATCAGTCATTCCGAATGAACCCATTCGACTATGTCAATCCGAACCACTACATGGGCATCAATCTCTACTTTGCTCTTGGGGAGGAGCAGACTTTCGAGGGAGTCTTCGCCAAGCTGCAAGCCGGGCTTCGCCGTACTCTGGATCGCATCCCCTCCTTGGATGGGAAGATGATGTTCTGTTCGGATCAAGAGATTGGGCATAGAAAGGGTGATTTACGTTTGACGATTCCTCCTGTAGGCTACGGCGAGGGACACCTCGCGCCACGGCAGCTGACCTTTAAGGACTTGTCAGCAGAACTACCTTCATTCCGTGAGTTGCAAGATGGCGAATTCGTTCCTTCGGCGGTAAGAGACGACCTGGTCCTTCCATGCGATCCCTTCCCTCCTTATCCCGCCGACATCATCGTCTCGCGAGCGAACTTTGTCCGAGGGGGTTGCATACTGGCCACCAACTTCCACCACGGATGTCTGGACGGGCTCGGGGTCATGGTCGCTCTGAAATTTTGGGCCGAAAGCTGTCGGTATTTGGATGGCGACCCCACGGCGACGTGCAGTTGGTACGATCCCGAGAGCTCCAATCACGACTTACCGGAGATCTTGTACGAGATGGAAGGCCGCGCTCGGCCGCTTGCAGAAGTGGATCCTGGGACCTGGGGATTCCTGCCTTTCCTCCCCCCGGAGACGCCCAGGTCTCAACCCGATCAGGCTCCATCCCGGGACTTCGTTCCTCGAGTCAACGAGCCTGCACTGCCTCCGCCTGCAGTCTTCCCTCAGAAGCTTCTCTGGCCGCCCGCCATCGATCCCCAGGGCCGTCGTCTGAAAACCACCATGTTTCTAATCACCGCCGCGAAGCTGGAAGCCCTCAAACAAGAAGTCATCTCCGACCCCGAATCCAAAGGCGTCATCACCTCCCTCAGCGACATTGTGCAAGGCTTTTTCTGGCGCATGGCCATTCGCGCCCGCCACCGCGTCGCAAAGGAGACCCGCGGGCAACAGTTTCCGCCCGACGAGCTCGCCATCCTGGAACTCCCCATCGACGGTCGTCCCTACTTCTCCGCTCTCCTTCCCGATACCTACATGGGCAGCATGCTCATCCTGAACCGGCCGCACATGCCCGTCGAAAAGCTCTGCGCGGACACCACGACCATCGGACACGTCGCCTACGTCCTGCGCGAGTTCGCCGCTCACGTTACGCCCGGACTCTTCCACGACGCCTTCACCCTCCTCCGCTCCCTGTCGGACTACGACCGCTTCACCCTCGCGGACATGGGACTCGACGGGATGCACGCCATGATTTCCAATATGATGCTCTTCCAGCCGACGGAAATTGCGTTTGGCGATGGCGTGTTCGACAACGGTGGATCGCCGCTGGCGCTTCGCCCGCAGATTGAGCGGGGCGGTCAGCGATTCCGGTTCTTGGTCATTTTTCCTATGCGTGGCGATGGCGGGGTGGAGTTGGTGCTGGGTACGTTGCCGGAGGAGCGGGAGATGTTGCTGGCGGATCCGGAAGTGAAGCGGTATGCGACGCTGATTGATGGTTGATTGGGGTGGAATTGTGTCGATAGATTAGACCGCCCCGTCCGGGCTCGCTGTTCACGGGCAGTCTTCCTGACCAAGTTTCATTCTGAAATTCACGACTTTCCAGTATGATTGATATGAGTTGAGAGGTGCAAGCCTTTCGTGTCTCAAGCTGCAGCTATTTCGACGATGATCGACTGAGCAAAAGTGCTAACACGATGGCCAACTCAAAAAGATGCATTTCATGTACAGGGGCTTGCGCATGCTATGCCGTATCCGTGTTGCCACGAAGGAGGCGCCGCCGACAAAGCCGCCTCCTCTGTGCTCCGCCATAGCTCAAACTCTCCCATCTCTGGGCTGACGTGGTGCCTACATTTTGGCCGGCAAAACTACTAAGCGCCTCGCATCTCCATCGTCTTTGGCGCTAGCGTGCTCGCTTTGACCCGCTCCATCCCGCTCTTCTGCACCCGCTACTCGCTGATCGTACGCCAACCATCTCTTCCGGTCCCGCTTGAAGTATGGAATGTACTGCCGACACACCTCCAGCACATACGCGAAGAACGCAAACACCAGGCTGAGGACAAGTGGGAAGCGAAGCTCGTGGGTGGCGTTTTGAAGCGGGGCCGAGGCGACGTAGTTGATCCAGACCTAGACGTTGTTTCCATGTCAGATCTCGCCGAGACAATTTCGAGATGTGCAAATGTGCAAATGGAGGGAAACATGTCCGAGGGCTTACCGTTGAGCTGGACAGGATGTACTGCAGGCTGAACCAGCGGACTTCGTTCCGCGGGGGCACCATTTCCGAGAACATGACCCGGAAGGTGGTGTTGACGATGACACCCGAGACGTAGATCAAAAAAGTCTGGACATAAAATTCCCACCTGGCCTGGAAGGAAGATGTCAGTCATGGGCGTGCGCTGTACATGCACAATGGCAGAGGACACGAACCCTGAACCCAAAATCGACGCTGGCGAAGCCAATGCAGCCCCAAGCGGGCTGAATGAGGAGTAGAGCGTATCCAAGAAGTAGCCAAGTCTCGAGGCGGATCGGGACATGAGGGCGGACGAGCAGAAAACCGATCGAGGCTATCACGCCGGATATTGTGGCAGCGAGGGCATAGAGGGTGTACTCCAGCGTGTTTGGTTTGATCTCGGCGTAGAAGAGCTGTCCAGTCACGGAGGAGATGGCGTAGGTGCAGTCGGTGTAGATGGTGTAACTGATAAGGAGAAGCGTCATGCTCCTGCGATTTGCCATGTCGGCAAATGGCTTCAAGACTGCAGAATGCCGCTGCGTTAGAACCGCGAGAGTCCCCGTGTGAAGGATTGGAAACACGCTTACATTCGATCAGTGGCCCGGCCGTCTCGCCCACGAGTTCCGCGGCATCCTTCGCTGGAAGGCGAGGGAGGCCCAAGTACACAACCGAGGCGCCTGCGACGGTAATGAAGCCTACGATGGTCGCAACGAGCAAGCCCGGCGCGTTGACGTTCTTGGTCCTTTCCGTGATGATGATGACGATTATGTACATGATCAGGGCGCCAATGGAGTTGGCGAACGAGCCGATGACTGTCATCTTGAAACCGTATGTGCGCTTCTCGGAGCTCTCAACGGATGCATTCCCGATGGGTACATTGGACGACGAGCCGGGCGGGGACGGGGAGAGCGACGACGGGGACTCATTCGGGCGGCCGTCATTGCGTGTTGACGCTTTGATCGCGGCTGCATTCTCCCGCATGCAATATGGGACGTAGATGTTGAGGACGGCCACGAGGATGTTGGTGACGATGGTAAAGACGATGGACAAGGCCGAAAGCACGTTGAAGTCGTAGCTCGAAGTGTCCTGCAACCAGTACACGGGGATCGTGAAGCATCCATACGTCACGAAGCAGATGGTGACCAGGAGGTGTTTGTGGGCTATAACATGAAAGCGCGTGAGCTGACTACGAACGGGTTCAACGAGGAGGGACGCGGACGGGGACTCACACCAGTAGTCGGAGTAGGCGGCGAGGAAGAGTGTGATGAAACCTGACAGGCCGATACCGAAGGCGTTCATGTAGAGCAGCACGGAGTTCAGGTCCATGTTGGTGCCCAGCCAGGGCACGATGCAGTAGTCGACACATGGCCCGCCGACGCTGTCCTTGCCGATGGCATAGCCCACGGCCTGCAGCTGGTATTGCGTATAAGTGCCGAAGACGGAGAAGGGCAGGGAGATGAGGGTCTGGGCGTAAATGTACGTGTGCAAGGCCGTGTCGCTGTTCCACCAACGCCGGATGGATGCCATGTCGTGTGGAGCGCGAGGGGAAGGGACAAAGTCGCGACGTTATTACCTTATTACGTTGGAGTTGCAAAGTGGAACGGTCCAACAACATCGACCGGCCCACCGCCAGACGCAGACGCATACGAGGCCATATGAGCAAGTTATCAGGCATAGGACGGGGACGGGGACGGGAGGCTCCTGGAAGATGCGGTGATACTTCGGCATCAGCTAGAGCTACGGAGGACTTGACCGTCGACATGGAAGGAACCAAATCCAATTCGTCTCACTGTCAATGGAACCTCCGACCCATGCGGCCATGCGGGTGTCTTTTAAGATTGAGCGAGGTTGGCGTTGGACATGACCCTGGTTCTCGCATGTTTCGACAAACCCCATTGAACTAAGGTATTCTACGCTACCTTTTAGTTCCCACTTTGAAGCTGACACTCTCGAGTCGCACGACCTCCTGAACAATCCTTCACATTCCATTCCAGCACAGTGGCGCCGAGGGAAGAATTGGAAGACTTCGTGCCTGCATCGTCCAGAAAAGCCTAGGTAGGTTGGTAATATTCTTGGTTCTTTGTGTTCGCTGTGAGTTGTGGTCGCACGCGAGAATCATGTCGTGCAAAGAAAGGAAGGAAGGAGATGACGGGAGCTCCCGTCCGTTGGAGTTGGCCCCGACATCTGTCACAATGGCCATATGTCGCGACATGGCACAAGGATCAGGGCAAGCGAGAAAAAGATGGAGGGGGATTCGATCTTTCGATCTTTCCACCGCAGCCAGTCGAGGATCACCTGCTGCTTTGCACAGAAGAAACGAAAATCAACCGGCGACATTGGAAGCGACATATCAATTTTCATAAAGCAGAACGAAGAGCTCCAGTATCCGAGACATCAAGAAAATTTCACATACAACCGTCAAAATGTCCAAAAGAAAAGCCCCCGAAGCCACGACCAAGCCAGCGGACCAAATGGACGTCGACGACGAAGACGACTCCGGCTCCGACGACGACGACGACAAATCCCTCCTCAACGTCGACTTCGAATGGTTTCCGCCCAACGAATCAGTCGACTTCCACGGCCTCAAAACTCTCCTCCGCCAACTCTTCGACGTCGACAACCAACTCCACGAACTCTCCTCCCTCACCAACCTCATCCTCTCCCAATCCCACATCGGCTCGACGGTAAAATGCGACGGCGAAGAGTCGGATCCCTACGCCTTCCTCACCGCCTTGCCCCTCTCCCATCTCCGGCCGAAGCATCATGTACTGCAAACCCTGGGCACATACTTCCTCTCCCGCTCTCAATCTTCCACTAGCCCAGGCCTAGCAGAAACCCTCGCCACCCTGCTCGATGAAGGCTCAAACGCCAATATCGGCCTCATCCTCACAGAGCGCTTCATCAACATGCCCCACCAAATTATCCCGCCCCTCTACACCATGCTGCGATCCGAACTCTCGTCGGCCATCTCCTCGGAACCGCAGTTCAAATTCACGCACTTCCTCTTTCTCTCCAAGACCTACACGGAAGTCGCCAGTCAATTGGATGCCGAAGACGCACAGCCGAGTAAGAAGTCGAAGAAGGACAAGAAGGCCGCGGGGAAGGGGGAGGTATTTTATTTCCATCCGGAAGACGAGGTATTGCAGAGGTTTGCGGTTGTGAGTGGGGCGTTTGAGTATGAGAAGCAGGGCGAGGAGGGGGCAAGTGATGCGAAGAGGGCGTTCCAGGATCTGGGGGTGAGGCCGCAGGGGTTGATTATGGTTATTGAGGCCGCGAGGTTTGAGAAGGCGGTGGAGGCGGTTGTGGAGTATTTGAGTGGGGAGTAGAGGGAGGGGATGGGATGGGTGGTTGTCGAGGTGATGATAGTGATGGAGCGGACTTCACGGTGTCGTCTGTGTTGAATGCAAGACCTGAGTACTCTTTTACAGACTTCCACTCCGCTAAGAAGAAGATGTATATCTCAAACTGTACACAGCGGACCGAAGACACAGATCAGCCATGCCTCATGGCCAATTGTATCCTTCCCACACGACGCAGCCTCGTTTCATTCCTGCAACTCCCATCCTCGATGCCTGTATTTGTATCATTCCTGCCCAGACAACAGCCACTCTAGCCAATAACCAGAGCACCATCCTCGGGGAAATCATACTCCGGCACCTCCAAGTTCAACGGCGCAGGGCCCTTTCGGATCCTCCCCGAAATATCATAATGGCTTCCGTGACACGGGCAGAACCAGCCTCCAAAGTCACCCGCCTCGCCAATGGGCACACAACCCAAGTGCGTGCACACGCCCAACATGATGAGCCACTCGGGCTTCTTGACGCGGTCGGCATCCGGTTGTGGGTCGCGTAGCTTTTTCCAGTCGTAGGCCTCGGCCTCTTTGATCTCGTCGCCGGTGCGGTGGCGGATGAAGACGGGCTTGCCGCGCCACTTGATGATCACGTTCTTGCCTTCGGGGATGGAGGCCAAGTCGACCTCGACTTTGGCTTGCGCGAGGACGTCGGCGGAGGCGGACATGTTGACGAGAAAGTCTAGACGTTAAGGTTAGCCAATGTATTGCGCACTCGCCGCAGATTGTGCTATCTCCTCACCCTGCACAGTGTTCTTCGCTCCCAATGCGGACACACCACCCATAGCGCCAACCATGAAGTACTGGAACAATTTGTTTCCAGTCTCACCACCCGACGAGCGGTACTTCTGGAAGCTGGGAATGTGAGTGGTATCCTGCTTGCCGGAGACACCGCGGGAGAAAGGCGACGTGTACTCGTGGGTTGAGGTTGAGGCATCGGCGTAGGTTCTGGTGTTGACGGCGGTCGAGGATCGCAGCGCTGGCAGCTGCTGGCGCGCCGCGTGGCGGACCAACGAGGTGGCGGCCTTGGTGGGGAGAGACATGACGGCGGCGAAGACCGGTGGAAAGTAGATCGGTGGTGGAGGGTGACGGACTCGCGGCGCAATGGCGGAAGCAGTGGTGTACCTAGGTAGTGAAAGGGTTGATGATGCTGGAGATGTTGCAGATGTGAGAACGGGAAAAACCGCTTAGCCAATCCCGAGCGGCGTATTTGGGAAAGAGTAAATCGGAGATGTCGTGCCTCAGGCAGACATTGTTGGACTATTCGGTCGTCCCGACTTCAAGCTTCAAGGTCGTCCATCGCAAACACAACATCGAACAACCAAAACCATCAGAACGTCGCCACGATGTCGTCTTCACGTGGCAGCGGCAGCGCCAACACATCTCGGAAGCGCAGCGCACTAGAATCAGTAGACAGCAATACGAGCAATTCACAACCATGCAAGCGACCAAGAGCGACACCCGACACGTCCTCGAAAGCCAAATCAAAGAGCGAAAACATCTCCGAATACTTCAAGAATCCTCGCGCTTCAAATAAATCCACAACCTCTTGCACATTTCCCAACACCCCAAGAGCAAACACCAATCCCCACGCCATGTCCCTCTCCTACCACACCGGCGACATCTTCTCCGCAAGCTCCGGCGCTCTGATCCTCCACGCCTGCAATTGCGAAGGTTCCTGGGGCGGCGGCATCGCTCTAGCTTTTCGCAAGCACTACCCGCAAGCGTTCGAGATCTATGCGGACCACTGCGCGAAATTCAAAGGACGAATGGGAGAACTGGTGGGCACGAGTCTCTTGATTCCGCCGGCAGCTAAGGGCATGGAAGCGAAGAAGGGCCATTGGATCGGCTGTCTGTTTACGAGTGGGTTCAAAGGCAGGAAGAAGGACTTGCCGAAGAAGATTCTTGACAGCACGGAGACTTCGGTCGAAGATCTCGTGGCGCAGGTTAAGAAGCTTGATGGCGGAAGTGCGGGCTGGGGCGATGACCTTCCGGCTGATTACGAAGATGAGGCGGCTCAGCAAGACGACTCCGATGAGGATGGCAGTGACGACGCCGTTAGTCGCACGAATGGCGATGCTTCCGGTGAAGCGCAAGACGGTGATGTTGGAGGGAGGACATCGTCCAAGTCGCCCATCACCTCCGTCCGAATGTGCAAAATCAACTCCGGACTCTTCAATGTGGAGTGGGACCGCACCGTGGAGGTGCTGGAAGGCGTCGACATACCTGACGGACATCCGATCAAGAAGATCGAGGTTTGGGAACGAAAAGAGTAGGTCTGCTTCGTGAAAGCGATGTTGTGATGGCTTCCTTGGCAAAGGATCGAATATCAGCCAAACACGACTGCAATGAGCGGCTACACGATGCATTCGCAATGCATTTGGATTTGAAACAGCTCCGATAGTGCCTGGTAAGTAATGGAAAGACGACAAGACCACTTTGCTGCTCGGTGAGCAGGACGAATACTTTATTTCGCTTTTCTTTGTCGGTCTATAGTCTGCCCCGTCGTGTTTCAATATGGACGAGTTCAGGAAGACATGAAAATGTTCGAACTGGAACTACAAGAACTACAAGCTTCGCAGCAGTCTTCCTCATAATACATCCATCGGTGAACGAGACACTCCTCGTATTGCCAGTTGCCTGCTCCTCTCACACATATTGATGCCTCAGGCAGTAGCAATACTTAGTCATGCGTTTCTAGGAAGGAACCTGGAACCGCCTTCCTGCCTTCCTTGTACACACACGACCAAACTTGGGAGCGACCGAATATCATGCAGCACTGCGAGCTTTCGTTGGCCGCGTTTCTACCGACCGCGGCGTTTATTTTTACCGGGAGCTCGCGTCCCTTCCTTGCCGGCGTCGTCGTTCAGACACTGCCGGTTCTTTCACACCACAAGCCTTGCTGTTCAGGACTGCAGGATGCCGGTTAAACGTACACCGGAGATGTTTCGTATTCATTGAACCGGTTTGACAGATGAAGAAGATGGTGCATCGTTCCTCTCTACGCGTGCATCCGCGGTCGAGCAAGGTTACAGCCGGACACCCATGACCCGGTCTCGAATACCCGCGAAATGAAAGCAGGACATGGATCATGTGGAACACGAAATGTCGCCAACGTGTGGTCAACCAGACCAATTACCTACAAACATAGCTCATCAGTCGGCGTGCACTGACTGCATCCTCCAAAAAAAGTAACTGCTATTACCATGGCCAGCATGGAAACCCTTCACGCCGTATGATTCTGAGACGGCGAGATACTTCGAGAACATCAGGTAGACAAGGCTTACCGCTGACATGATTAGATTCAGACAAGGCTTCCTGCTCATTGGTGTTCCCATTCGCTGTCTGGCCGAGCAGGCCCGACGAAACCGAAAGCAGTACAGAAGATTCTTGAAGCGAGTGCAAGTTCAATACCAGTTCGCATCTCGCGAACGACTGTACTACAGCTGCCACTCTTGTAAACTTCTGCTCTTCTGCATCACCAATGCCTCTCCCGTGGTGCGGAGCGTGCTACAGTTGTTCTCCGGAATTGCGATCGCGCTGCTGGGATTCTCCAAGCGTACTTTGGCTAGCCAGGATGTAACCTGATCATCTCATCGACATGTCCTCACAAGATTACGACCCCCCTGCAAGGTCTAATTGGGCGTAGTCGCCGGATGCTGACAACTTGCTCCTCGATTTTGGCAATCCGATGATTCCGATCATGCACTCACCTACAACCAGCATCTCAACCCGATCGACCTGGGCTCGCGAGCAGTCGTGCTGCCGAACATGACGACCACCCTGTCTTACACTCTCACGAGATTCAGCTTTCTCTTCACCGGCCTCATCTTCATTGTTCTCTGTTATTTTGGATATGAAAATGTTGCAGCCGCGGCGGGAGATCACTCGACGCTGGCGAAGATCGAGCACACAGCCAATACGCAGACGCACAGAGTACAGTCCGAGAGAGTACAGATGGACAGAGTAGAGACAGAGCCGGTACAGACCAAGCACAGTCTCCTTGAAGACACTATGAATGCAACACTGGGGGTTCGTACTTACCACCATAGAAATCTGCAACCTGAGCTGACTTTTGAAAAGTTTGAGAAGATCTTCATCATCAATCTGGCGACCCGGACAGACCGCAGAGATGCCTTCACTCTCGCCGCTGCTTTCACTGGACTGCAGGTTGAGTCCGTCGATGCTGCCACCACAGTCGATGACAAGGCATGGCCTCCGGGTCCCGAGGAGTACCGTCCAAACCCAGGAGGAGCGGGCGCCTGGAGATCCCATATGAATGTCTTGAGAGAGTATGTCAAAACGAAACGCATCTCATTGTCGCTCATCCGCCCGCGAGATCTCAGCTAATACAATAGCAGCATCGTAGACAAAGGCATCTCCTCGGCAATCATCATGGAAGACGACGTGGACTGGGACATCCGCGTCAAATCTCAGATGCGCACCTATGCCAGAGCCTCGCGACTCCTCATGCAACCTCTCCCCGGCACAACAGACAAATTCCTCGACCCGACCTACCCGCACCCCAGCCCCGGAAACGAAGAAACCAAAAACTTCCACCTCGACGAGGAGACCGTCAGCGAACCCACTTCCTCTCCATACGGCGACCTCCAATACTGGGACGTCCTCTGGCTAGGCCACTGCGGCGTGCGCTTCCCCTGGAAAGACGACAAATCCGTCCCTCTCGGCCGCGTCGTCATCCCCAACGACCCCACTGTGCCCGCGAAAAACCACATCGACGTCGAATTCGGCAGCCGCCAGTACCTCGACGACTACCCCGAACACACCCGCATCGTCTCCCGCGCCCACACGCCAACCTGCACCGTCGCCTACGCCGTCTCCCAAGCCGGCGCGCGCCGCATCCTCTGGGAAATGGGACTGAAAGCCATGCGGGGACCGTATGACTTGCAGCTCCGCGAGGCGTGCGCGGGTGGTGGAGGGAGGAGTCAATTGTTGTGTTTCACCTCGCAGCCGCAAATCTTCGGAACGCATCGTCCCGCCGGGGCGACGTCGAGGTGGAGTAATATCTCGCCGCAGTCGGATCTTCCGACGGAGGAGGTGAAGGATCCGTATACGACGAATGTGAAGTGGTCGACGCAGAGTAATTTTGGGAAGTTGGTTAATGGGGAGACGGATTTTGTGGAGTATCCTAAGCCGGCGAAGAAGCCGGAGGGGAAGTAGGAGGAGAATAAGGAGCGTCGGTGAGAGAGGCGGGATGGGAGAGGGAGGCGCTGGGAAATTTCGCATGGTGTTTTGATTTACCTTTGTATGTAATCTTGCCGCCGAGGAAATGGATACGGTGTGTGCTATCAAGTTTCCGACATTCTTCTCACGCAGACAGGGTCTTGTTTGCCTTTTTTTTGGACCAGATACGCAAACGATAATGAAAGCTCATTCCAGATCAGAACATGGAAGGAAGGCGATTGTCAGCTGAAAATCTGACCACGCAGCAGAGGTGAGCTGAGAATATACCTTTACTTTCCTGTTGCAAGCGCTACGCAAGAGCGAAGGTATTCAGGTGAGAAGCGAGGAGATTTCCTTTGCTCACTCTTTCTTGCCAATATCGCTCAGCGACTTCCCTACCCATCTCTCCCATCTCAGCAACACCAAATCCAGTTCTCCGCACAAGAGGTCTAAGGTAACTCAGCAATCACCATATCAATATCATCCAACCCTGATCAGCATCAATACCACCCCACGCAGACTCTAACCTTCGCCTCATCCACACGATCCAACCTCACTACCTTCATTCTCCAACACCGACCGATCAACTTACCAACCCACCCATCCACCAATCCACCAACATCAACCCGGCACCAGCAACCCACCACCTCACCACCCCTGTCAGACGTAACCCTGGACTCCACCCCCGCCGCAATCATGAAATCCGTCACAGAGTCCGTCCTAGGAATGCTCCTCACCGCCGTCGGTTCCATGACAGGCATGCTCCTCGTCTTCGCTATCGAAAGACATCGGCCGAAGAAACCTTTGCCGGCTGATGAGGAAGTCGGTGTTCCTGAGACGACACCAATCGGGGCGGAAGAGGGTGGGCAGGTGAAAGATGATGGGGGTGAGGAGAGGCAGCATCGGGATGAACAGCGGGCTGAAGGAGTTGAGCAGGGGGTTGGAGGGGATGGTGATGCAGAGAAGGTGGTAGAAGGAGAGGAAGAGGGAAAGAGTGGGAGGTGGTGGCAAGTGGGAGGGTTGGGATGGTTGGCACGGAGGAAGCGCGGAGTTGAGGAACTGGAGGGACCGAAACATGTTGTGCAAGTGGATGCGAGGGATGTGGAGGGATTGGTGGAAGAGGTGGAGTATAGAGAGGGAGGAGGGGAGGTGTTGGAGAAGCCCGTGGAGGCGAGGGTGAAGCGGGAGAAGGGATGGAGGTGGTGATGGCGGCCGGTGGGTCTGCGAGGCTTGCACGAGGATGTGAGTGATTGATGATGGTGATGAGCCGGGTGGGTGGTGGAAGCGAGGGTTGGTGAGGTATCGGACCGAGCTGGTGTGGGATACAAGGAGGACTTTTGGATACGGTGTCTTTATTCTTCGATTGCTAGAAAGGAGCAGCGGGTTGCAGTTAGCTGTAACGTGACCCCCAACCAGCACCGCAGTTGCGCAAGCCTTCCGGCTCTGTTCCTCTCAACAATCATTAATAATCATTCGACGCCGCCGCCACAGCATTCCTCCAACCAAAGCGCTCTTCTCACTTGATTCTTCCCGACCAAGGCGCCTTCATTAAAGCCGATAAATCGCGACTCCTCCCAACCTGGAACTCTCCCGATGCGTGCCCGTTCACTCAACTGCGCTAGGTGAATGAAGCCGCTCTCTCCGTCAAGGCCATGCAGTTCGATGAACGATGCGTGACATTCTCGGCATATACATTGCCACTGGGAGACGCCGGACCAATATGCGTCCTCGATATCGGCTTCGATGGTGGCGATTGTATGGATTGAGGTTATCAGCGGTGGTGCGTAAGTTTTAAATTGAGTCGTTCGTTTTGGGGGCTTGATACGGCGAAAAGTGTTCAGGCGTATGACGTGCCCAAGTCGACACAGATCCGGGAACGACCGTTAACAAGCAGGCATTGTCTCGCGCACATCCGAGAAATATCGACAAAATAGCTGGATGTAGCTTAGCAAGAAAGAACACTCACTCGGGACTGAGCTGAAGCCCATCCTCTTTCGTCCAGGTCAATTCCGACCAAGCATCTGAATTCGGGTCACCGACGCTTTTACGCTGCCGTTCTGCCGCTCTCCGGTCCTTCTCGGCTTCCCATCCGTCTCCGTGCTTTCGGCGAGCCGCCCGCCGCAAGCTTTCTTCCAGGATCATCGTCGCATGGCCTCCTTGACATGAGTAGACTCCGTAGAGTAGTCCTGGAGCCGCTGTTCTTCCTCCTGGGTACATCTGGATGAAGAGGTCGCTTTCTTTGAGTAAGTAGTCACGCTGCGCTTGGGTCTTGGTGATCTTGCCTGGCCACTCTTTGCGGTCACAGGCGTCGCAGCAGCGGAGGCCGTTGGCGAGGATGGCGCGCCGGACGGACTTTTTGCCGCAGAAGACGCAGTGCTTTTCGGACCAGGTGAGGAGTCCGGAGCGGCCGCGGAGGAGATTTGGTGATGGTGCGGTCTTGATCTTGGACTTGGACTTGGCTTTACTGGAGGCCGACGGCGTGTTTGGTCTGTATTTGGTGATGTGGGCGTGTTGGAGGAGGAAGAAATGTGCCCAGGCGTTGACTGCGGAGCGGAGAGAGTGGTTCGTTGCGGCGAGGAAGTCGAGAGGATGAGAGCATGGGCAACCGTCCTGTTTTGGAAAGAGGATTCGATCTGGGAAGTGGGCAGGATACAGGTAGGATATCACTTCGTCCAGCAGCTCGGGAGGCAGTAAGGAGAGGAGATCTTGGCCGTTCCCATCGAGTGGAGTGTCTTGGGTCAGGTCGATTGTGGCTGGTGGATTCATGATGTCTTTGGTCATGGTCGTATGGACGTCTTGCACGGCTCCATGGCGTTGTCCTCATTTCTGGTCTTGAAGCATGCTGCCTTGATCCGGAGTTCATGACCGTCCCGTCGTCTGGATTGAGAGTGTTCAGAACCTACTTCGAGAGCCAAGACCTGTTCCTGAGCACGGACAGCGATGACGGCACATTGAGTTACATCATGGCAACCAAGAAGTCCCCACCAAGCTGTTGAAAACATCTCTCACAGCTGTGTCTCGTGCCTCACTTCTTCGACTACCAAACTCGCAATTTTCGACCGAAACACACTTTCCAATCACCACACCAACACACATACTTCTATCAGCATGTCTCAATCCAATGTCGGCAGCGCTGGTGTGTACGAGGCGGGCGATCAACGCAACTCTGATGTCGAAGAGATCAGGAAGCTCCAGGAGGAGGAGCGCTTCCACGAGGGAAAGAAGAACTCTCACAACGCCGATGATCCCAGTACGACTTACACCCAACCAATTGGCCGACAAACTTCAGCTGACACCATTTCCAGAGGACGAGCGCTCCATCGCCAACAGACTGGAGCGTGAGGCCAAGCGTGACGACGACGACTCCTCCGGCAAGGATCTGAGCACCGAGGATAAGCTCGCCCAGATGGATGCAACCGCACCTGTAATATATAGACTCATTCAGACCACCATTCCCTGTACTAACACATCTCTAAGGCCAAGTCCCACGGCAACGAGCCCTCCAAGGGCGCCAAGATTGACCAGCAGCTCCGCGAGGAAGAGGAGGAGATCCTGAAGAAGAAGGGCGCCTACAACCCCCAGTAGAGGATGGATCCATTCCACCACTTGTCATGACAAAAGCGAGCGTATCAGAGCGCGAGGAGTTTGGACACAGTCACATGCAGCAGTCTGTATTGAGGACGTCGGACATTTGAGTGCATAGAAAGGGCTCGTTCAGTTACAGAGCCGGCGCTCGCCGACGGAGACTGAAATGAATGATATGATTCAAGTGCTCGTCGCCATTCGTGATGCTTGTGCCCACGCGATCATTGCTGCATACTCTGATCAAGTGCCGATATTTCAAATCCGTTGTAATTGTCTTCTATCTCGGGCTACGTAGAGACACCGGGCCAGGTTACTGCGAAGGCACAGCAAGGTACACTTTCCAAGGCTCATTGGTTGTGAGGAGTGCTGCTATTGCAAATCGTGGTCAAATTCGGCCAATGCTCGTGTGCAGCTCGGATTTCTTGACTCGGTCTCGGATTCGGCCACACCAGTCGCGACCTCACCGTTGCCTGCTGCGTATCGACAAGGCGATGCAACAAACAAGTGAATCTCTCCATCACGCCATCATCGGACCGCCTCACGATGATACGGCACACTCCGCATCGTAATATAAGGCAGAATAGCCATCGATGAAGCCACGCCAGGAGCGGTCCGCGGCGATCTCCACCACTTCATCTTAATCCTCACGGCACCCTCCCGGATCATCAAGAAACATGGGTCAAGGCTACTCAGCCGTCACTCTCCCAGCCGGTCCCTCCGCCATCGAGACCTCCGAACTTACAGACCTGACCTACGAGAAGACCCTCGGCGGCGCCCGCTTCCTCCGCACCGTCCGAGCCAAACATTCTTCCGGAATTGTCGTAGCCAAGGTCATCACCAAGTCCAACCCCTCCGTGAGCTTCAAACGATATTCTGCACTTCTTCGTGAGGAACGACAAAAGTTGCGAGGCATTCCAAACGTCTTGCCTTATGCCCGAATCCGGGAGACTGCAGCATTCGGGTTACTGGTCCGACAGTTCGTCCACACCTCACTTTACGACCGAGTGAGCATCCGCCCCTTCCTGGAAGGCGTCGAGAAGAAATGGATAGCATTCCAACTCCTCTGCGCCGTCCGAGACTGTCATGCCCAAGGCGTATTCCACGGCGACATCAAGTCGGAGAATGTGCTTGTCACTAGCTGGGGATGGGTGTATCTGACGGACTTTGCATCACAATTTAAGCCGGTCTACCTGCCTGAAGACAATCCGGCAGACTTCTCCTTCTACTACGATGCTTCCGCGCGGAGAACATGTTATCTGGCGCCGGAGCGGTTCCTTGCTGCGGGCGAGAAGCCTAGGGAAGGGAATGTGGTGCAGTGGAATATGGATATTTTCAGTCTGGGTTGTGTTCTCGCTGAGCTGTTCACTGAGTCGCCGACTTTCACACTCAGCCAGCTGTATCGGTATCGCAAAGGAGAGTTCGACCCCACGGTAACACTGCTGAACAAAGTGGACGATGAACATGTGAGGAGTCTGATCAGCAGTATGATTAAGTTGGACCCGACGGAGAGGTGGCATGCGAGTGACTACTTGGATGAGTACAAAGAGAAGGTGTTCCCGTTGTACTTCTACAATCATCTGCATACCCTTATGCAGGAGATTACGGACCCGATGACTGGACGGAAGGGTGGGACGACTACAGACAAGAACAATGGGATCTCGGATGAGCGCATCGACAGAATTTACAATGATTTTGAGATGTTGTCGGTGTCGCTGGGGTATCAGGATGCTCCACCAGCGGATCAGAGTGTGCAGTCAAATCCGGCATTCCGCACTGGACTCTTTCCAATGCAAGTCGACCTTCCGAATAGTCGACATACAGCGCAGTCGGCACATCACTTGACGGGAGAGAATGGCACTTTCGTCCTATTGAATGTCATCACATCTGCAATGCGTACTTGCGCGCGAGCAGCTTCGAAAGTGCGGGCATGCGAACTACTGCTTGCGTTCGCTGAGAGACTGCCAGACGAGGGAAAGCTGGACCGAGTGCTACCATACATCGTCCCGCTGTTGGAAGATCCGAACGACATGGTTCTTGTGGCGGCTCTCCGAACCATGACCCAAATCCTCGCCATGGTCACGGTCGTCTCACCAGTCAACTCCTTCCTCTTCACACAATACATCTTCCCGAAATTGCAAGTCTTTGTCAAATCAACGACATTCAAGAAATACTCCCCCGTCAGAGCGACATATGCAGCATGCCTGGCCAGCCTCGCCGAAACTGCCTCTCGCTTTCTCGACGCAATGCAAGCTCTGAAAGCAGAAGGCTCTCTCCCATCTGCCGAGAGAGGCGGCGACACAGACGAGGACTACACCGTCGATCCGGAGGCTTATGACGCCACCCGCCTCGAAATGCTGGAGCAATTCGAAGGCCAGACGAAAGTCTTCCTCACCGACACCGACACCGCCGTCCGCCGAGCATTCCTCACTTCCGTCTCAAGTCTATGCGTCTTCTTCGGCGAAGCTCGAGCTAGCGACATCATCCTCAGCCATCTCAACACTTACCTTAATGACCCGGACTGGCTGCTCAAGCGAGACTTCTTCAAGACAATCGTCGGCGTGGCAGTCTACATCGGCAGCGCAAACTTGGAAGAGTATATCCTCCCACTCATGCTGCAAGCTCTCACTGATCCACAAGAACTGGTCGTCGAACAAGCCCTCCGCTCTATGGCGAGCATGGCAGAAATGGGTCTCCTGCAACGCTCCAAGATATGGGAACTCATCGACACCGTTGCGAGGTTCCAGATGCATCCCAATTTCTGGATCAAAGAAGCTGCATGCCATCTCATCTCCGCTGCGACAACGTACTTGTCCATGGCGGACGTGAGGATCCTGGTGGCGCCACTGATACAGCCATATTTGAAAGTGCCGATTGGCAGCCTGGCTGAATCGGAATTACTGGATGCGCTGAAGAAGCCGCTGCCGAGAGCAGTGTTGGATCTAGCGGTGCAGTGGGCCGGAAGGGTGGAGAAGAGTGTATTCTGGAGACCAGCGAGGGAGTCAAAACAGCTGTCTTCGCCAGGCGTGGCGCAGATGCCGCCGCAGTCTTCGGTGGCAGGGCTAGGTGCGAAGGCGTTCGCAAAAGTACCCAAGACGGACGAGGACGAGCAGTGGCTCGGCCGGCTGAGGAATGCGGGTATGACGACTGAAGACGAGATGAAACTGCTGGCTTTCAGAGAGTACATCTGGCGCTCGGCGCAGCGGTCGAAGCGAGATGATGGGAACAGTCAGGATGGTAGGTACGAGCAGATGATCTTCCTGTCTGCTTTGAAAATTACGCCGCAAACCGTCATTTTCGAGAACAGTCTGGAGGCGTATGAGCAGCATTCGCAGCGGCAGGAGGAGGAGAGGACGATTGTGGAGGCTATTGAGGAGGCTTCCACGGTGGATGCGCGGAAGAAGTCGGATGAAGATGAAGGGCTGGAAGTGAGGAACACGAATCTAAGATCTACTGCGGGTGTGCCGATTGACCAACGGAGAGTGTCAGGACTGAGGTCGAAGAATTCTGGGAGTTTCTCTTCATCACCGAGCTCGGGGAGTGGACTGCTGGGAAAAGATGTCGACAGGGCTTTGCGGCAGAAAGGCGCTGCTGCTGGCCTCTTGGGCGGAGCTGATCTGCGTGTCAAGGCACAGGCCGAAGTCGCCACTGATGACACGACCGCCACTGGAAGGCTAAATTTGCCTCATCCGGCAAGTCGCAAGCCATCACCCTCGCCGAATGCCGACTCACGACCTTCGACGGCGAGGGCTGTTAGTCACAGATACGTGCACAACTACGCTGGCAATGATCCAACTGTGCTCAAACTCCTCGATGCAGTCTACGTTGATACCTTTCCAATCGACGCCGCCGACTTCGGACCAGTCGTCCAACTCAAAAGCGGCCTCATCCCCACAAACAGCAATCAACCCAACACCGGGCCCTGGCGCCCACAAGGTCAACTCATCGCAGTCCTAGGCGAGCACACCTCGAAAGTCACCCGCATCCTCCCCGCCCCAAGCCACCTCTTCTTCCTCACCGCCTCCGACGACGGCACAGTCAAAGTCTGGGACACCGCCCGCCTCGAACGCAACATCACCCATCGCTCCCGACAAACCTACCGCCTTCCCCCAGGCGTCAAAGTCACCTCCCTCTGCTTCGTCGAAGGAACCCACTCTTTCATCTGCACCGGCTCCGACGGCAGCATCCACGCTGTCCGTGTGGACGTCACAGAGACGAACTCCGCCACCCGCTACGGCAGACTGCGCACCATCAAGACATGGAACATCCCACCTCTGACTTCCTCCTCTTCCTCCCAACCCGAACATGCCCTCTGGTCCGAACACTTCATCTCCTCCCCAACCTCCACCCTCCTGATCACCACCTCCGCAAACCGCATCCTCGCCTTCTCCCTCAAACACACTTCCCTGCTGTACTCCCTCCGCGTGCCATCCCCGCACGGCTCACCCTCCACATTCTGCATCTCCCGCCGAAAGGACTGGTTACTAGTCGGCACCACAACCGGCGTCCTGCATCTCTGGGATCTCCGCTTCCATGTCCGCTTGAGGTCGTGGTCGTTCGCCAACCCGGCGGCTATTACGAGGTTGCAATTACATCCGAGTCGAAAGAGTTCGAGGAGGAATATGTTTTGTATGACGGGAGGGACGGCGGTGGGGGAGGTGAGTGTATGGAGTTTGGAGAAGGGGGTTTGTTACGAAGTCTACCGTCCGGCGCATGCGGATTCTCAGACACGAGAGAGAACAAATCTGCGAGACTATGAACTCCGCAATTTGGATGATGAGAAGGGGGGTGCGCCGCTTGCGAGGGTTATGGAGAGGGATGGGGATGTTCAGATGTGGAGGGCGGCGTTTACGGTTTTCGGGGCGCAGACTTCGGTCAAAGATCCGGATGTGCAAAGTGCATTTTTCGTGGCCGGCGGACCGGATGGGAAGGTGAGGTTTTGGGATTGTGAACGGTTGGAAGGATGTTCCGTCGTCTCCGGGAATGAGGGCGATCAACAACCTACTTACCAGTCCAGCCATCTCAGTCTCGATACGCGGGTCTACACCGAGCGGGACGCGGACGCTGCTGCTGGAGGAGGAGGAGGAGGAGGAGGAGGCGTGGAGTCGAGTCCCGTTGGTGGTGGCAAGCGGAGGGCTGCGGCTGGGAGTGGGAGTGGGGATAAGGGGAAGACGCCTTCGAGGTATGAAGTGATCCGAACGAGTGCGAGGAATCTGATGAGGAGGCATTTGGATTTGGTGACGGATGTTGCGGTTGTGGAGAGGCCGGTGGGGATGGTTGTTAGTGCGGATCGAGGGGGGATGGTTTTTGTGCATTTGTAGGAGGGGAGAGGGGTACTGCTGGAGGAGGCGAAGAAGAGAAGCTGGCTCGGGACCGGAATTCTCGGATGAAACGATGCCCACCCCAAATGAAGCCCTTGATCGACGTCTCAACAACCAGAATTGTTCACCCACCTGCTGGAAGACCCCGGTACGAGGACATGGCAGCACTTGTGGTTGTGCGAGTGGCCCCTCGAGCCCAATCAATTATCCTTCCGACAGGAGATAACTACTACTATGCCCTCGGTTCATATTGGGGAAGACTCCTCCGAATGCTTTGGTCCGCAGAAAACTTGGCAAATCTGCCTCAGGGTTGCTTTGCACAACTCCACAGTATCGAGCTCAATGCAATGGCTTGGAAGGGAATTGACGGCGTCAATCCCATCAACCGTCCTCACGAGCAGGCAGAAGGTGCTGCTCGAGCTTTGCCCGCGGCGATGCAGCTCCCAGAGCTGCGCAGACTCACGGTCAAGGGGTGGAGACGCGATCGCTTGTTGAACGATCCTCAGCCAATTGGCAAAGGTACCAGCAGCGTGCAGATCTTAACTTTCTTGCAATCAAACGTCGCGCCGGAGCCCCTCGTCGCAGCAGTACAGACATGCAAAGCGCTGAAGGAGTTTCACTACCTGGTGCGTGCCGCAAAGTACCACTCGTACACCACCTGGGACCGCGAATGGACCGACCCGTTGGTCATCTACCATGCTCTCGCACATCATTGCGACACTCTACAATCCATCACCATCATCAATCTTGCCAATAATGGTGAGGTCTGGGTTCGGCGGGCGGGCATTCGGCAACCTCTTCTTACCCGCAAACTTTCCCCAGCTGATCGAGCTCGAAATCGACGCACATCTATTGCTCGATTCCGTGGGGCTGTTTGGTCTTCCTGCAAAACTGGAGACGCTGACCGTTCACACGTACTCCAATCTCAATCGTCTTGGACCGTTACTCCTACGGCTCGCCACGCATATGGGACAAGGCCTGCAAGACCTCAAAACCACTGTCTCAAATGCCTATCGTCAGATTGTGGACCTGGACGAGATGCACGGTCCTCTGCACAAACGCGTTGTGTGGACCGAGAACTCGAAGCGGCGATTCGAGTTTGCCTTCGAGTCGTACGCTGGCGAGAGGCTTACTTTGACGTTGTGGGAACTTCAGGTCTGGACGGTGTTCAAGGTCCAAGCGCTGGGAACCAAGCTTTGGTGTGGTGGCTTGGACGACTTGACTGAGGCTCAGCGTCCGAATGTGTGGGAGCATGATTTGGGTATTGGCGAGGATCTTTCTGCGATGCTCAGTGGAGGGGTGAAGGAGTAGTACGACGTCCTTCAATGGCTTGTCCGTGCGTACGTCTACTGGAGGTTAGCACACGGGGAGATCTGCGGACGCCTATGTCGAATTATTGTATTTTAGACGTAGTGCTTCTGCGGTATTTTCGTGCTGCGATCTCCGCGAAGTCACCAGAATACGGTGGAGAGCTCGAAGCCGCAATGGCTCGATGAATAAAGAGACAGTTTCAATAAAGAAACTGGTGCCGTTTGCTCCTCCCTCTTCTGTTTCTATAACAAAATCGCAAAGAGCCACGTCTGCCTTAAGATGCTTATCTTAATAACTACTCATCTATATACAGGATAGAGTTTCGACGTCCTGTATGCCCTTTAACACTTACTACCACGCACATGTTATTAGAAACTCCGATTCGTCGATGTTATAGCGAGGATGCTTGCAACTGCAGCGACTATGTTATACACATTTCGGTTTAAGGATTATTATAAAGTGTACATTACTAGCTACAATGTCTTAGCTTTTACGGGAAAAGTAACTAGCGTTACTTACGTAAGGTCCTACATCCCCTCGTAAAAGTAATACTTATCTTAGTTTAAACATCTAGAGACTATATATCTATAAATACTCTTATTACTATCCGTAGTAAACTTCTAGTAGTAGCTATCCCTTTACTTTATATATTTAGCTTCTATACCTACTTTAATAAGTAATACTTAGTTTATATTAAAGATCTATAGTATACGTAGCTATAATTACTTATATTACTCTTAGTAATAGAGATCTAGTATAACTTATTTTATTACTTTAAATATTTAGGCTATATATTCTTTCCTAAGAGTAATATGTAGTTTTTCTTATATATCTAGAGCTAATTTAGCTATTTATATCTATATTACTCTCTATAGTAGACTTATAATAGTAGCTATTATATTAGTTTAGATATTTAGCTTCTATAGCGTATCTAGCGAGTAATACTTTGCTTTTCTTAAAGATATATACTTTATATAGCTATAACTACTTCTATTACTTTCCGTAGTAGGTTTCTAATAGAACTTATCTTACTAATTTAGATTTCTAGCTTCTATATCTTCTTATAAGAGTAACATTTAGCTTCTCTTAAAGGGTTAAAGCTAATCTAGCTACAACTAGTATTATTACTCTTAGTACTATGCTTTTTATAGTAGCTATCTTAATAATATCTATAATTAGAAGCTATATCTTACTATAGGATTAATACTTAGTTTTTTCTAAAGGTATAGAGCTTAATTAGATAGATATACTTATAATAGCTACTATTATAACAGACTTATAATAGTAGCTATTATATTATTTTAAATATCTAGCTTCTATATCTTCTTATAAGAGTAATACTTATCTTATTTAAAAGATCTCGAGACTTATTAGCTATAGATACTCTTATTACTCTTAGTAGTAGGTTTCTAGTAGTACTTATTTTACTACTTTAAAATTCTAGCTTCTACGTCCTCTTATAAGAGTAATATATAGCTTATACTAAAGATCTAGGGCTAATTTAGCTACAACTACTATTATTACTCTTAGTAGTAGACTTTTTATAGTAGCTATCTTAGCAATATTTATAATTAGAAGCTACGTATTACTATAGGATTAATACTTAGTTCTTTTCTAAAGTTATAGAGCGGATATAGCTATATATAGCTGTATTACTCTTAGTAGTAGATCTCTAGTATACGCTATCTTATTAACTAAAGGGTTTTAGTTTTATATCCTCTCTAAAGAGTAATACTTTCCTTATACTAAAGTCCTAGACCTAATATAGCTATAACTATTTCTATTACTCTTAGTAGTAGACTTATAATGTAAGCTATCTATTTTTAATAGCTAGGTACTACTATAAAGGGCAATACTTAGTTTTTCCTAAGAATATATAGCTAGTATAGCTATAAATACTCCTATTGCTCCTAATACTTTATTTCTAGTAGGAGTTATTTTACTAGTCTATATATTTAGGTTCTATATTCCCTCTAAAGGGTAATACGTATCTTATCTTAAAAGCCTATAGCTAATAGAGCTATATATACTTATATTACACTTAGTAGTAGACTTCTAGTAGTAGCTCTATTACTAAGTTATATCTTAAGTTGTTATATTCTTTCTAAAGAGTAATACTTAGCTTTTCCTAGAGGTCTAGAGCTAATCGAGCTATATTTACTATAATTACTTTTACTACTATATATCTAATAGTAGCTATTTTATTACTTCGTATATTTAGGCTATATATTACTTCTTAAGGGTAATATATAGCTTATCTTAAAGATTTATAGTCTATATAGCTATAACTACCTATATTACTATTTATAGTAGACTTATATTAGTAGCTATTATATTAGTTTAAATATTTAGCTTCTATGTTTCTTAATAAGGGTAATACTTAACTTATTTTAAAGATCTAGAGACTAGATAGCTATAATTACTTCTATTACTCTTACTATTATACTTAGAATTAAGCTTACTTTATTACTTTAATTCTTTAGCTTCTATGTCCTATATAGAGAGTAATACTTAGCTTTTACTAAAGACCTATAGTTAATATAGCTATAAATACTTTTGTTACTTTCCGTACTAGACTTTTAGAGACTTTTAGTAGAAGTTAGCTTACTATTTTAAACTTTCTAGCTTTTACATCTTTTTTAAAAGAGTAAAATTTAGCTTTTTATAAAGACTTAGGACTAGCCTAGCTATAACTACTCTTATTACTCTTTCTAATATAGGCTATTTTGTTACTTTAAACATCTAGGCTGTACGTTCTCTTTAAAGAGTAATACTTTACTTATATAAAAGGCCTAGAGCTTATATAGCTCTAAATACTCTTATTACTCTTAGTATTAGACTTATAATATAAGCTATTTATATTTAATAACTACGTACTATTATAAAGAGCAATACTTAGTTTTTTATAAGGATATAAAGCTAATATAGCTATAAATACTCCTATTACTCCTAATACTTTATTTCTAGTAGTAGTTATTTTACTAGTCTATATATTTAGCTTCTATATTCCCTTTAAATAGTAATACTTATCTTATCTTAAAAGCCTATAGCTAATAGAGCTATATATACTATTATTACACTTAGTAGTAGCCTTCTAGTAGTAGCTATATTACTAAGTTATATCTTTAGTGTTTAAGTCGCCTCTAAAGAGTAATACCTAGTTCTATCTTAAGTTATATACTTAATATAGCTACATATATCTATATTACTTCTACTACTAGACCTATAGGATAAGCTATCTTATACTTTAAATACTTAGGTTCTGTATCTTTTCTTAAGTCTAATATTTACCTTATATTAAAGATATAGGATCTACGTAAGTATAACTACTCTTATTACTCTTAGTATAATACTCTTAATAAAAGATATCTTATTTATATCTATATTTAAAACCTTTATACCGCTATAAGGATATACTTAGCTTTTTCTAAAGGGATATAGCCGATATAGCTACAGATACCTATATTACTCTTACTACTTTACTTTTAAGAATAGGAAGATCGAAATCGAGTATACGAACAACGAAAGGCAGAAGAAGGAAGAGGGACACGAACATAGTAGTTAAGGAGCGGTACAACAGCGAATCTCGCTGTCGCGAGGACGAGAAGGGCACCCCTCTACCCTGTGCCCTTAATTGTCCAGACAATAAGCAGATTAATGTAAAATAGACGCATCAGGGCACAAAGCCTAGAATTTAAGTCTATGTACTCCTTAATGTCCGCTTGTAATGCTGAACACTGCACGCCTTTCTATCGAACTGAAAGGTTCGCAATGTGCAATCTTGACTGGGCCACCAAGCCGCGCATGTCGTAAAGAGTCGTCTCTCAGCGCCATGCCGACCTCCTGCTGCCGTGGCCGTCATGCGAAAAAAAAAGCCGGGTGCAGCGCGAATTCCTCCTCCCGCCCCTTTTGACGTGGTCTATGCTTGGTATGACCGGAGTGGAGAGGCTGCCTTGTGCATCCTTTGTGGAAATTCCCTCCACAGCGCCAAAGAGCGCAAAAGCGTCGTTTGCGGCAAAGACTTCCGACGTGCTGACCCGCTTCAATCACGCAAGAGTCTCCGCCCGCCCGGTGGTAGACCTCTAACGAATGAGAATCTCCAGAACATCCTCCTCCGACGTCCGCCATCACGGTTCAGAACGTGCTTTGACTGAACCAGAAAGTCGAAATCGATCAACTTCTCTCGCTCTATGATATCCTTGTCCAACCGGCTCATGATCGCTCCTTCCATTTCCCTGTTTGTTCCATTGTTGTACGAAGCTACGTTGTGCCAAAGGCTGCTATAGCTGGCCTTGATCTGGCTCGCCGCCTCCGGCCCAACTGCTCGTAAGTAGTCACCGAAAGCTTTGTCCGTAGAGCTCAGCGAGGGCCCCATCATCCGGATCTCGATTCTGGTCGCGTAATATACTGGGCGAAGCTCCTTCCTGAGCACACCGCATGTCTGGATAATGGCAGGTGGCTTTGTTCTGCCGTCTTCGGAGTCTTCGTCCATGTGGTTATAGGAGAGTCCTCGATGACCATTTTCCCGATGTGAATCCAGAGCTCGTCAGGCAAGTCCAAAAGGCGGAAGAACTGCTGTAATCCGCCAGCGGTGGACGGTTGGTTTGGTGGCATGACTGCTGTCGCTGGAGATGTGTGTTGCGCCAGCGTGCAGATCTGATACTTCCATTTATTGTCAGCACGTGCGTGTTGCTTCTGCGACGACCAACTCACTTCAGCGCGCGCCATGTCTGAAGCAATTCTGGAGTTCCCAGAGTTGTTGTTGTGAGGGGAAAGATGTCGAAATGAGGAGCGGTCTTGATTTCTGGTCAAAGCAGGTGTTGCAAGGTCGAGAGATAGGTAGGGATGAATTGACTTTGGCGCCAGCGCATGTGACAGTGGTCTGGCAGTGTGGAAATATTGTTGCGAGGAAATGTGTCAAAATCAAGAGTGGTCGTGTCTCTTCTTCCAAGAAGCCGTCACAAGGTCGGGCGGTATGAACTCACTTTGCCGTCGAACGCATATGCACAGGACCTGATACCAGCCCACTGTCACATGGAAACCGGCGTGACTGTCAGTCGCTGCCACGGATGAGTATCAACTTCCGAGATCAACCATTGAAAATTGACCCAGGTCATGTGTGATGACCGGCGCTCATCTCAGAGCCATTGCCAATACGCCCTTGTTGAGGTCCAGGCCCGATCGTCGAGTCGTACCCGTGCGTCGATGTACAGAAGGGCCTGAAAGCGGTGCTTCTTTCGCCAGAGTGTCCTGTCTCTCGGATCGTGATAACACATCCTCGCATCCGGATTGAACTCGTTCCCCTACCACTATTCGAAAGCAGGATTCTTGGCGGTGACCTCGCTGTAGAGGGATAAATATTCAGTGAGAGCCACTCCGACAACGTCATGTAATGACTTGTGGGTGGCAGCCAACATCGGTGATGTCTGCTGACGACTTTGTATTCACATCTCACCATGTATCTTACGCAAATCGAAACCTTGGTGTAGTACATCGGCCGTGATTCAGTCAGAAACCCGAGCAGCTGCCAATGATTGCTGCGTTGACTGTTGATCTTGGTGGCCGGAAGTTTATTTTCAATCATCTCTCCGCTTCTCTTCCACCTCTCAGGTAGTATATTGAGAAGGCGAAAGTGTCGGTATTGCGCATATTTTGTGTCTGGGGTCGTTTATCGTATGCTGCCTCGAACGGCGACGCCGTATCACTGACAGCGATTGGTATATCCCGGAGCCCGCCACATCTGAGGATCTCCTGGCGTTGATTCCGCGGTCAGCGATTCTCTGCAAAAGGGGAAGGGTGGGAGTGCTGTAGTGTCTGTCGAGAGTATGGTGAAGTATGGCAATGTTCGAGTGACGATGTTCTACCGAGGCAACCGGCGAGGTCGTAGTCATGCTGCCCATCGCAATCCCCTGTAATCTCAGCGCATAACCTTAAATCTGTCTACTTATATCTGGATGGCGTCCTGTACGGCAGTTTAGGTCACTACCTTAATTCTCATTTTCTCAAAACCTCGTTTTATCGATTTAGCGCTTAGTAAGCGCTAACGCTCGCAACGTCTACCTCTCTTACTCGCAACATCGTTCTTCTTCTTAACGCCCTTACTACCCTCTCGCTATACTACGCGCCGCCCTTAACATCGACTACCTTCGAACCGAGATTAAGCTCCTTCTTAGAGTCTCTAAATAGACCTACAACGACGTCGTTTAATAGCTAAGGGAAGAGTAGTAAGTAGCTATTAAGCCTCGAACGTTTAGACGGATACTAGCTCGGTAGTAGTTTTCTACGTATCCGAGGATCTATTAAGATAAGGACTATTAGGTACTGCTATATATAAGGATTAAGGAGCTCTTCTAGAAGTAGGATATAAAGGACGAGTTGCTAGTAAGATGCCTAAAGAAGGACAGCTTCGAGATTAGCCTATAGCAATTAGTAGATATCCGGAAGAAGCTAGGCTTATATTAAAGGATCCTAAGAGAT
>JYJE01003891.1:761-28919 GCA_000983655.1 Zymoseptoria brevis | reverse complement strand
TATAAATATACTAATAATCCTCTACCCTCGTAGGCTTTACTACCTCTTTATATATACGGCATACCGCGTCTAGTACCTAATAGAAGATCGGTCTAATAGTTAATAGCAAATGCTAGAAGTCCTTAGTAATGTCGTAATACTAGTCGTTATATATAACTATATAAAGGAAGATTAATAACCTCTAAGGCTTACTAATTAGCCCTCTACGGACTCCCTATAGATAAGGATATACTATCTTATATATAGCTTCGAAGGCTCTCGGTTTATAGCGCGTATACTAATATAAGCGTATATAATTACGAAGGATATCGAAGGTAAATTGCTTACTACGCGCTATATCTATATATACCGTCCGGACACTACTAGGCATACGATAACTATACTCTTCTAGCATACTTATAGCTACGGCGGTAAGTACTAACATATTACGGTAGTAGCGACTAATACGCTAATGCTCTAAGGATATAGACAACTCTATAGTAGTAGTAGTAGTAATGAACATACACTAACGCGCTCGCCGAACAATACTAACAACGCGTTACGCTACGACTTACACCACCGCTTAACCGAACAACACCATGGATCGACATAACATTAAACTTCCACCATTGCACACACTAATGTCGACAACATGGTCCGAGCGCTCAAGTCACGCCGCACCTTAACCGGACAGGTCCTTAAGCTCCACGATCCCACGATTCCCACCCAGCCTCACGACTGCCGAACCAAGATCTTGGAAGGATTATAGATGCCCGATCGTTGGGACCACCGTTATTGGGGAATGTTACGAACGTCAGTCTTGCGATGAGTGGAGTGGTATACGGCTAGCAAAGAAAGAATCAAGCAAAACTTTTTTTCAAAAACACACGTATCTCATCGCTCCCTCGCTTCTCGTGTGGCAGTTCAGTCAAGCGCTGCGCTCAGGAGAAAGGTACTTGAAAGCAAACTCGCAAAGTAAAAGCCGTCTGCGACCCCTCTACCCGGCTCGCTCTGCATGGTCATCCCCATCTCGCACGAGACGATGCAGCAGAACTTTTCGAACCGCCATCCCACCGTCTCGCGTTTCACAACAAAAGGAAAACCACTTCGCATGCCATTGCATCTCTCCGTCGTTGGCCTTCCCTTGCTCAACTCGCCTTGGTTCAAGACGCGTTCGCAATTTTCGAGGCTTCTAGAATGGTGAATTAGCTCTTATTCTTTGGCATCATCTCATGCACGAGACGACTCACCATGCCCCGTACGCTTGGCCTCCTTCTTTGGACCATTGTCCTTGATTGTGTCATGGGCCTGATCGACGAGAGTCGGGAGGGTCCTTGGCGCTGCATCGCCGCTCTCCTGATGCGTGTGATTGTGGCTGTAGTTGCTTTCGTCATTGCTGCTGTTGATCGCAGCAATGGAATGCTCTTGAGTGCCAGAGACACGGTTATCGGAGTCGAAGGTGTAGGCCTCGCTATTTTGGTGACCCTCGCCGCTCTGAGAGAGAACTTGCTGGTCGTGCAGATTTTGTGGAGCATGATAGGCCGGGTCCATGGAGTTGCTCTGCATGGGTTCAGCATTGATGCGATCATTGTCTGGCTGAGCAACGAAGTTGTGGGCATAGTCGCCTGCATCGAGTGCATCGAGTGTGGGCCGGGCATCCTGATAGCCGTACGCATCTTGCATATGGCCATGAGCGCCGTTCTCCAGGTACAAGGGCCGCCAGTCCGCAAGAGAGCTACCTCCTGAGCCGCTGACAGGTGGAGGGAGCGCATGCATACCGGCGTGACGATGCCACTGAGCTTCATCATGGTCGTTGATCTCGTAGGACGCGTTAGATCCCTGCGACCGATCCTGGCCCACGGTCTGGTAGCTGGCTGCGTAGATGAGAGTTCCTGACGTGGTACGGTTCCGGTTCTGGTGGTCGTGCGGCCGGTCGAACGTTGGGACTCCATGGCGGTGGAAGTTTGTCGTCTGTTCCATGTGATGCGGGAGCGCCGGCCGAGCGAACGGAGTCAGTGAGGCCGTAGCAGCGTTGAGTGGTTCGACACGGTCGGACGCAACAGGGTCGGCCGTCTTGCGTCTCTTCCTGCTTGACGCAGACAACTGCGGCTCGATATCAGCTACGGCCGTCGTGCCATTACCCTCTCCACCATGGGTGCATTTCTTCTGCTCTCTGTCAGTGACGAATACTGTGCTTGATCGCGGGCATACTTACGTGTGTCTTCTTGCAAGGCTCACAACGAGTGGAACCCGCCCGTTGCTTTGGTTGACGCGGCTCCTTGTTGCCCTTTGACTTGGTGCTCGGGACGGTCACCGGCACCGGGAGAGCGCTGTTGTCTCCTCTCATGGTCATGACCTCTGGTGTGCTCATCTTACCGCCGGCTTCATCGTGGAATGTCTCGGGGACACGCTCGGCTTCTGCTCCGGTTGTGTTCACAGGGAAACGTAACGCTTCGGCGACTTGAAGGACCTGACCTCTGGATGGGTAGATCGCGTTTGGTCGGTATAGAGGCGATGCAGTGGCGTACTGAGCATCGAAAAGCATGTCCGACGTGCCCTCCCTCGCGTGGTATTGATTTGTGGCTCGACTCGGCGCTCTGGTCCCATCATTGACAGTATTGTGCTTGGATTTTCCTGAGATTCCTTCTTCGAGGGTAGGCATCGGTGGGAGGTTGGTCGAAGAGGACGACTGGGTGAGCTGGCGGACGACATCCTGAGAATTTTGCTGCCTGGTCGCAGCGCAGTAGTCGAGAACAGCTTGGGTGCTGATCTTGCGAAGGAGATCTATCTTGATGTCAGCACGTTTCTCTCCCCTTGTGTACGACCACCAAATACCCGGATGGATCTTGCTGATATCCTCCACCAGCATCCGGGGAGGAGGTGAAGCGATTCGCTCAGATGGGGTCGCGTTGTCGTCGTCCTTCTTGTTTTGGGAGTCTCCGGCATTGGGCTTTGGATCTCCCAATGGCTTCGTCCGAGGGAGAGGATCGATCGGACAGAAGAGTGGAAGATGTCCGAAGTGAGGGCAGCGGCTGCATTTGACAAGATCTTGGTAGCAAGGCTGCGGCAAATGCCAACGGTCGCAGTTGTGGCCTGGCCTAGTCAGTAGTCGTGCAAAGAAGGCTGGTCGCGTGAGGTGATCGTCATACAGAGCATCCAGTACTGCAGCGCGTTAGCGACTCATGGAACTTGTGCCTCTGGGCAGACGAATTGGTAGGACGTACCTGGTAGGTCTTATCAAGGATCTTTACACCGAGCGGACCTGAAGAACAACGGTCAGTGCGAGTCAAGAAGAGCAGCTCCTGCGGAGGACTTGCAGAAGTTGTAGGTGTGCCCTTTGCTGTTACATATCAAACAGTCTTGCAGAGCTCGAGGGCAGCGCCCAGGGTGGGAGCCCAAGTGGCAGTCACCGCAGTTGTCTGAGACAGCATCAGCACATTCCGGCGAGAGTGAGATGCCTAATGAGGCAATAAGCGAAGGGTCCATACGGCAGAGATCCGACATTGTGTCGCGTGGCAGGTAGATCTCGCAACGCGGCGGTTGAGCTCGCAACGTGGCAGTTGAGATCGATGCTGTCGCGTGGCTCGTCTCACTCAAGGGTTGTAGATCGCGATACTCGCGTGTCGGCAGGGATGACGCGATGCAGGACCAGTCGAGTCCGGAGATGCAGTGATGTTGGTGTCGCGGAGATGGAGGAGGTCGGGAGGTGGAGGTGGAGGTGGATGCGGAAGTGAACGAAGTGAAGTAGTGTGGACGAAGCTAGGAAGAATACGGTGACCGCGTCGGGCAAGCACGATCAATCGCCGAACAGGCAGACGTCTTATGAAGAAAAGGAACCCCGAGATATGAGACATATGAGAACAGAGCGTGTACTTCACTCCGTGCTGTTGTTGACCATCAGGTCGCGTACGAAACCGCAAGCGTTCTCCTCCTAACGAGCTGATAGCATTCTTCATCCATGCAAGCAATCACACCACGTAACGCACGCAAGATTGCTCGCTGAGCAGGGCTGTCAATGCCTGGCACAAAGAGCTCGTAGGTCCGTGGTGGCTTACTCAGAGCGCGGAGGACCGGTCGTCAAGAGACTCAGCAGGTGCCATGTCCTCCAACGGCGCATAGGAAGGCCTTGAATCTCTCACAGCAGTGGTTCCCATCGCGACTTTGCCGACAGCCATCATGCTCGGGCACACGTCGCTCCCCTGAGCACGGGAAGCATACTCATCTGGTTGCTCCCTCAAACGTTCAACCATCCTCCTCGTGCCCATCCGTCTCATCGCTCATCCGCCAACGGGTTCGCATGTATCCTCACGCTCTGAATTTTGATCGCCTCCTGCGGCCGATTCTTCTTATCCACCTTGACCTCCTCCATCTTATCCAGCACATCCCACCCCTCCAACACCCTGCCAAACGCCGTATTCTTCCCATCCAAATGCGGCGCCGCAGCCAACGTGATGAAGAATTGACTTCCATTCGTCGCCGGTCCCTTATTCGCCATGCTCAAGATTCCCCTCGCGTGATGTCTCAACGAAGACTTGATCTCATCCTCGAACATGCCTCCGTAGACGGAATTGCTCTCTTTTGTCGTCCCTGTACTGGGAGACCCGCCTTGAATCATGAAGTTTGGGATGAGTCGATGGAAGGGAGAGCCATTGTAGCCTCCGCTGGCACAGAGGGCGAGGAAGTTGTAGGTGGTTTTCGGACACGCCTGGCAGAAGAGTTCGAGCTTCACATCGCCGTGCGTGGTATTGAGTGTGACGGACATGGTGGGTGGACGCTGAGATGGAGGACGTAGTTACAGAGCCATACTATCCTTCCGTATACCCATTGACAGACCTCAAGATGATTTGTCGCAAAGGAACGTCGTTGTGGGAACAAAGTGCAACCTAAGTGAGGTTTGACGACTTGCAGCGGGTGGTCGGGTAGAACTAGCGATTCCTGCGCCACGGCAAATCGGCGGAACTGCCACATGCCGGACGAGCTGTTTCAAGACAGCGATCACGATGACAATGGCATGTTTTAATCACATCTTCAAACCCCGCGAGTCAGGCTTGACATCTGAGGTATTGTTGGATATTCGTTGACAGGTTGCACACTACGACACATCTTCCATCATAAGCTATCTCCTTACCAACAATCTCGTCCCAAGCTGCACAACATCGTCACTTCAGCCCAGGGCAGCCCATCAGCAGCAAGCTTCAGCTTCTAGCCTCGCCGCCAAAAGACGGCTCGCGACTAGAACCTTGGGGACTCCATCCCTCCGCGCCCGCGCGACGACGAGCTCGACGACACGATCAATATACGAGAGAGGACACCATAATTACACTCCAACACTAGCTATTGTCGCAACGACAAGCGACACAACCACCGACTCCAGTGCAACTTCAGTCGCACAACCAAAGTCGCAGCTTTCCAGCATTGAATCACCCCTCCCTCGCGGACCATACCACGGGAACGAGGTGATCGCAAACACGCCTCCTGAGTCCCGGCGGGGTACGCACGGGCATGGCCACACATGGTGGTGATGCACGGGAGTCAATCGCCACAACAAGGCGAAGCGATCGGAAAGAGGCCGCCATGGCAGCTTTCGTGAGAGTCTCGGGACCGCCGAACAGCAACTTCTTGGTGGGATATCCGGGGATTTCTGCGACTTTGGTATGTCATGGACGAGGGAAAGGAAGGATGGAGGGGAGGGAGCACCTGCGAAAGTTGTACAGGCATGCTGACAAGTCTTTACAGCCTCGAATCGAAGGACGAGTTGAGATCCGTCCAGGCACAGGAGTCTCCGCTCCCGTCCACATATCCCTCGTCACGGTATCTCTCCAACGCCGCGAATCGATCAACCCTGCCGCCGAATCCGTCTTCCGATCACAGCTATCGTCCCCACGAAAAGAGATTACAGATATCGTAGGGAAGGAGATGCTGCTATTTCGATGTTCACCCGGAAAGGAGGCGGAGTCAGTCCTATTGATGGACCTACCATTCGTCATATTCATACCATACGGACGAGGAGGAGAGGAGGTCGCAAGAAGGGTACCGCCCGCATCATTACAACTGGACAAGCGTACGGCGGAGACCTTCTACGAGATTGTGGTGACGGTGCAGCAAGGACACCAGGAGCAAAGGAAACACGCATTCCCGGTACCGATATCGAGATACGACACCCTCTCAACGTTCGGCATGTACAATCGACCCGAGAGCGCCGAGCGAGTGACGGACCATCTGGTAACGCTGGGCATCAGTCTTCCGCGATGGAGCTACGGCCCCCTGGATCCAGTCTCAGTCTACATCAAACTCTCCCCAAACCCAGACTGGATGAGCAAAGCAAAAAAGGTGCTCATCCAATCAATCACAGTCGGCATCGACGAAGAAATCATCTACAACCCCGAAGGCGACGAGCCCACGCGAAAAGTCAAAACCCTAGCAAAACACCAACAATCCGTAGGCGTCAAAATGCCCGAAGCAGGCTACTTCACCAATCTCGGCCTGGTCTTCCCCGCCCGCGAGCTCCGTGACAGCGAGGGCGTGCTCCCGCGAGCGAGAAAGGATTTCCCCATGTACAACGTGAGCGGCTTCACGACCACCGGCACGTTGTACAAGATCGAGTACTACCTCACCGTGAAAGCGAAGTTGTCCTCCGCACGGGATATCCTGCTGAGACAGCCGATTGTGGTGTGTCCGTTTGATCACGCGGGGTGTAAAGAGGAGATGGAGGCGATTGAGCAGGCGGCCAAGGACGCGGCGCATATCTCTCCGGATAACCCCATGTTGCCGGCGGCGTCGATTGTCAAGGCGAATGATCCGGCGGGGTTGAGGGCGCTTGGGGTTACTATGATTGGGAATCAGAGGAAGCCTTTGATTGAGTGAGAGATGGACTGGAGTTGAAGTTCTGTTGGGATAAATTGGGCACCAACGCGTGATGGGGCCCCCGAGAGAGCGGCGAGCACAGCGCTGCGAATGACTTTGAAGTCGTTCGCGAAAGTGCAAAATGCCATTCTATGCTTGCTCGCTGACACGCGGGCAGACAGAAGATAAACAGAAAGGTACCTGTTGCCAGCGCGGCGACTGAGATTGTGGGAGGAGGCTAGGACGGCACGCAGAAGAGGCACCTAGGCTTAATGCAAGCTGGCGTCTGAGATTGGAGGAGCCGACAAAGGTGTTGCTTAAGATGCAAAGCCACAGGCAGGGAAAGCCAGAGTGGGAGGATCGGATTGGACACTGGATGCTAGAGGATGTGGTGTATACCCCGGCGTACAGGTAGCATTTGAATGACGGAATGAACATATGATGCCCTGGTGGTATCGTACGATTTGGGACGCATTTTCGTTGTGAGTTGGCTGATGGGTCGTTAGTACAGTCGACTTGTGATCTTCAGCCGCAATACTTTGGACGCAGAGTGAATGCTCTGGTCTCCCGTCGCGATGCTCTCTGCTTGGTATGAGGTTTGCCTGAATCTGGCCCTCATGCATATGCATGTAAGATGGCGTCGTACAGTGACGCATTGACAGCTCCTTCAGCCAAGGACATACAAAGGTGAGTCTCCCTCCCGCGAGCTCTCACCACAGAAGTGAGGCTCTCGCCTTCTGTCGAGTAACACCGCGGCTGGAGCGTACTAATCACCAGGCAAGGTAGCTCAGGCCTTCAGCGAGTGATGATCAATGACGACGGGAGCAGACTGGGTGTTTGCGAACGCCCTCTGGCCGGCCGAGAGATACGAGTCCTCCACCTCGAGCCCGCAATATGGCGATGTTCGCCTCTCAGAGAACGACTACTTACCGCCTCCCTGGATGATGTACCGGAGCTCGTGTATGATGCATTGTCGTATGCATGGGACGGAGCTTATCGCAATTTTTCCATCGCAAGCAGCTTCGTTCTTCTGGACGGACACCTCCACGAAATCGCTGGGAATGTTTCGCATGCGCTTCGCAGAGTGCGGGACAAATGCAAAGTGAGAGCCCTCTGGGTCGATTCGATTTGCAATTATCAAGACGACGACGCCGAGAGGTCAAGACAGGTCTCCGTGATGGCGAATATCTAGACGAACGCGCAGACGGTAATCGCATGGCTCGGGGAGGACAGTTGGCGCGGCGATGGCCGCAAGATTCTGCGATGCATTCTGCGATGGTACGAAGGGAGGCCATTCCGTCGCCACGTTGATCACGTCGCCCGAAACAAGGCAATCCACGCCCTGCTCAGCTATACCACAGACACGGCCACATCAGCGAGGAAAGCAGCCGTCGTGTTCCGCGAGAGAGCGTACTTCAGCAGATCATCTGACGCCGGATTTACCGCGAAGAAACGGTGCGGCTTGACGACACTTTGCAGTGAAGGCTGGTCCGTTGCACTACAATCAAGGTCGTTTCAACTGCTTATAGAAGTCGTATCTAATCAGGGGTGCTCGCGTGTAATGTATGCCTGAGGCGCCACATGCTTAGTCATGACATTCACTCACACGCAACGTGCCTTCCTTTTATACATCCAACATCGGCCGATACGTCTAGTACATCTATGCTTTGGACAAGTAGATGCTACGGACCTGGCACCAACCCTTGAGACCGGCCGTGCCGTTCTCACAGCCGACACCGGAACCCTTGAAGCCTCCGAAGGGAACCTCCTGCGAAATTCGTTAGCAGACTTATCCCACGACTCAAGCACCACTCCAGGACATCAGGAAACTCACCGGATGCTGCTGCATCATGCAGTTAGTCCTGAAATTTCATACAACAGTCAGCGACGCTCATGAGACATTGGGATGAGAGGTAAAACCAAAGGCGGAGAAAATCTCGAACCCCGCGACTCTTGGCTTCTGAGGTAAGAACTTACCAGACCACACCAGCTTGCACATGCCGGGCAAGCTTCTCAACACGAGCGAGGTCCTTGCCGAAGATGGTAGCTCCGAGACCCCAGTCGGAGTCGTTAACGCGAGTCAACACTTCCGCATCGTCCTTCCACTTCAGGAGCGGCACGATTGGACCAAAAGGCTCCTCGCGAACAAGGCGAGAGTCCTCGGGTGGGTTGTTGACCAGAGTCAATGGTGCAAAGAAACCCTTTCCTTCCGGAATGGTGCCACCGGTGAGGAAGTCGTGACCGTTCTTCTGCGAGTCGGCGAAGAATTCAGAGACCTTCTCGTACACCATACGGTTGTTGAGAGGACCGTACATGACTCCCTCGTCGGATCCAGGACCCACACCGGCGGATTTGGCGGCCTTGACGAGAGCGGCGGAAAGCTTGTCAAAGACATCCTCGTGCACGTAGATGCGCTTCGCGGCGTGGCATACTTGGCCGGAGTTGAAGAACGCAGAAAGCAGAACCGTAGGAGCGACCTCGTCGACATCCACGTCTGGCAATACAATGCAAGCGTCGTTGCCGCCGAGTTCGAGCGTGTAGCGCTTGAGCGTCGCGGAGCAGGATTTGGCTACGAGACGGCCGGTGGCAGTGGATCCGGTGAAGGAGATTTTGCGAATGTCAGGGTGCTCGGTGATCCATGGGCCGAGAGAGTCATCGCCCAGCACGATCTGGACGACACCAGCTGGAATGTGCTTGTTGAAGAGCTCGACGACGCGGACGTCGCAGAGAGGAGTGAATGGAGAGGGTTTGATGATGATTGTGTTTCCCGTTAGGATAGCCGGAATGATTTTCCAGGTCATCAGGAGGACTGGGAAGTTCCATGGGACGATTCCAGCAGTCACACCGAGCGGCACGTACTGCTCAATGGCCTTGAGGCTGTCGTCTTCCCACGCAACACGCTCTTCAATCTTCATCGAGGGCATACGCTCGAACCACTCATTGACAAGAGCGACTTCGCCCTGAGCGAAAGGTGTGGCTTTACCCTGCTCGAGAACGAGCAACTCCGTCAAATCGGCAGCGAGCTCCTTGTAGTCTTTGCCAACAGCCTCGACAAGTTTGGCACGCTCTTCCCAGCTCGTCTTGGACCATGATTCGAAAGCCTTTTGGGAGTGCTTGACGGCCTCGTCGAGGACCTCGCGGGTTGCGATTGGGACGGAGGTGAGCTTCTCCTCGGTTGCGGGGTTGATCACATCGAGGGTTTTGGCGTTGGAGGCATCGTAGGCTTTGCCGTTGATGATGTGGGAGAATGAACCTTGGAGAAGTTTGGCGGAAGGCATGATGGATACGGATGAGAGGGTATGATATGTTGTTTACCTTAAGGAGATGTGTAGCTAGCGAGGAGGACAGAAAGAAGATGGAAGTAAATAGACAAATAGCTTTACCCTCGGCAGTACTTTTTTGGCGGGGCTGTCAAAGCTGTCACTGTCATCATCGCGTGGTGGGGCGACGTGGTGGGGCATGGCATGGCGCCGGTGGCATTGGGAATGCGCCGACCGATGCTGCTTCTCTTCGTGCAAGACAAGAACATCCATAATTGTGAGTTGTGCGGGATTGAGTCGCGCGGGATTGAGGAGGTGACGTCTAGAAGCGCTTGACCGCAAGTGGGAATGGCATGGGACCGCTGACTGGGGAAATGCCCTGCAACAACGGTATCAATCCACGATGTCAAGCTGACGTCCATCTCCGACGACAAGCTAAGCCATAGACAACGCTCTGCCAAGTTGTCCGCAGCGAAGATCTATCCATCAGCAGCGTAGGGCTTTAGGCGTCGAGAGGACTTTTGAAAGGGATGAACGAGCACTTGATTGGACATCGCAAACGAGTTCTGGTGGCTCACGGACTAGGGTTAGGGTTCATCGTTAGGGTTAGAACAGGTCGAGGACTTTGTGCAGATAACTACCTCAACTCGCCAAACCGCTTTCTGGCCTGTAAGCCTGGCGACAAACACAAGACATCATGTCAATCGTGCTGATCGATAATCCTTCAATAATGCTCACGGATAAGCACGCTCGGTCCAGCAGCACGGGTTGCAAGACCGACGACCTTGAGGAAGTGGACGCTGCTCGTCGAATGTGTACTGTAACCAACAAAAACCACCACATTGAAACCACCACATGACGTTCAGGGCGCTGAAGAGCATACTTCATATGTCATGTTCATTCAGATAGCTGCATCGTAATGCTATCTTTCTCTTTGATGTCGTCTCTCCGGAGACAGCCAGCAAAACATGCTCGCCGTAACGATGCATCGTGCCGTAGCCCATACCTTCCCTGACCCTACCACTCCGATCCTCAGACAGCCCTCTCGGTGGGTCAATCCCACCCACCATCCTCATCATCACTCAAACTCCTCCCCCTCCCCGCACCACTATTCTTCCTCGGCCGACCCCTCTTCTTCGGCGGCCCACCTCCATTGCCATCCATACTCTTCCGCTTCGTACCTCTCTTGCTCGGACTCTTTCCCGGCTCACTGCCACCAGCTTCACTCCTCGCATCGCCCTCCCAGCTCTCACCGTCCAGCCCATCTTCCTCCGCCGCCTCGTCTGCGACCTTGACTTCGCTGTCCACGGACATGAGTTCGACGAATTCCTTACAAACGAGCGTCTTCACCTCCACAGTCAGCGCGGGAGCCATGATGTCCACGATACGGCCTTGATATGTATCCGTCAAAGCAGGCGCGTTAGTAGCGCGATTGGGAGCACGGTTCGTCTCTTTCGCCGCCGCTTTGCCTTTTCCGTTGCCAAATTTCTGCAGGAGCCAGACGCGTCGGAGGAAAGAGCGAGTCTCCCACAAGACGGAGAGGATTTGTGCGGATGTAGTGAGCTGCTCGAGACGCTCGGTTTTGATTTGAGGTTCCGATGGGAGCGTTGTAGGGTCCGAGGTGGGATCTTGAGATTGCGATTGGGACAGCACCGGGACTTGTAGACGGAGCACTTCCGATTCTATCGACTGTGCTACCGAGGTTCCAGTTCCGGTGAAGACCTTTTCGAGACATGAGAGGAGGTGGAGGAGCTCGTCGATGCGATCGTACTCGAGGAAAGCGAGGACCTCAGAGCAGAAGCGGACGTAGAGGAGGTGTGGGTTGGCCTCGTCGCCGGTGGATTTGAGCTCGGAAGGATCGAAGTCGAGACCGGCGCAGAGATTGGTAAAGAACTTCGTGCGGACTTTGCCTTTGCCTGTCTTGAGCACATCCCAGACGTGGTGGAACTTGGAGACTGGCGGGTGGCCAGTGAATCCCAAAGTGCTCTGTGCCACACGCTTCTGGTAGTCGAAGGCGGATTGCACTGACTTGACGAGAGTCTTCTCCAGCACACTTTCATTCTTGGCGAACTGGTCTTTGTAGGAGATGAAAGCCAGCTTGGCGATCGCGGAGGAAGGGCAGGTCTGCAAAGCGACCACAGCGGGACCACTGTCACCAGGATGAGCAATACCCTGTCTGTTGATGCTGGCCACGATACGGGCTGCTGACAGCGCGACCTCAGAGCAAGAGGACAAGGCGATGCGGAGAAATTCTTTCAGAAAGCGCTGCGAGATGTACGCCGAGGCACTATCATGCCCAGTCGCCTGGTAAGTTCCTCCAAGTCGCTGCGTGCCGCTGTCCATGCCAGCACCTAACTCCGGAGCGTCTTGGTCGTCGGCTGACTTCTCCCTCGCACCAAAGAAATCCTCCAGATTGGCCAGCAGTACTTGCTCGAGTGCGGGATCCCGCTCTTGGAACACGGTCTGAACGACATTGGCCACGTCCGGACGCATGAAGTGCACTGGAAAGCTCTGACTGACAGCACAAACCGCTTCGATGGCAGCCTCGCGTACTTCTGTGGAATACTTGGGTACAGTGAAGCCGCAGCAGACTTCTACCAGCAGACCGGCCACGGAGTTGCCTTTGAAGGTGGGAAACTTCTGGCGGAATTGCTCGATGCTGGAGTCGAAATAGCATGCCTTGCCGAATTGACCCACAATGGTTAGCAGCTTGATGGCTTTGTTCTTGATCTTCGGGTCATCGTCGATCTTCTGACCGCGCAAAGCGGACACATTGCCAAGCGCAGACATTGCAAAACGCACAAGAAGGGTAGTATCTTGCAGAATGGACGCAATTATCCAGAGGCACGGCGCAGCGACGGCCACTTCTGCCCTCCCCAGCTTTTGGGCTGAACTCAGTAGAGAGAGCTGCAGTGTGCGGAGGAACTCAGGTTTGATGTCCGGGGCCACGGGAAGGGTGTACCGGAGGATAGTGACCACGAACACGTAAACATCGAGATCGTCCGTAGTGATAAGGTTTTTCGCGTACGGCACCAAGCGCTCCAGCTGAGCCGAAGTGAACAGGCCTGGACCAGCTCGTGCAAAGACAGCAAGGGCCTGCATGATGGAGGTCTGCTCGGGAGAACCGGGAATGTCGTCCTTGTCGATGACTCCGTCGGAGAGAACGTCCACGAACGCCTGACAAATGCGAAAGTTCTCTGCAGCTTGCTTGGAGGTACTCAACAGCATCTTGATCAAGGCCTCCAGCACAGCAACGACATTCTCGCCAAGCGCGACTGTTTGGATAATCAAGGCTGCATGGGACCGCAACCGGAGGTTAGTGTCAACTGAGCGATCACTGTGACCGATCTCGAGATTTCGGAACGCAGAGAACCAGATCTCCTCGACGGTGGCTTTGGCAGCGTCCGCAACGCTCTCCTCGGTATCCTGGATGCGAGAAATGACAGCATTGGAGATCCTCGCCCGGACTTCATTGCCGTCATTGCGGAGATAGACCTGCTTCAGGAAAGCCATGGCACGCTTGCGCACTCCAATCGCTGCATCTGCAGTGCGGGGGATGATACGTTCGTAGGCATCAAGCTCAAGGGCAGGGCGTAGAGACACGCACTTCTGCACGAGGCCAAGAGCCGAGTCGCGGACCAGAGAGGACGGGTCGTTGAGGCAGCGGAGGATGCCTCTGAGGACTGCAGGGTTGTGCTCCAGGACCGACGGATCCTTCTCCAGAAGTGTCGTGACACTCTTGAGACTTCGACTTCTGATGGTGGGCTGTTCACTGCTCATCGATGCCAACACCGTGTTGAAGATCCTGTTGAACGCCTTGCAGAGCATCGAGTTAGAGGCGACGATTCTCGCGGCAAGCTTGCCCTGTGCGGTCGTCGGCTTCGGAAAGTCAGAGTTCTCTTCGAGCCATTGCGTGTCCTCAATCATGCTCCGAATCTTATGCTGCAAATCCTTGGACGGCGACACGGGATGGCCCTCGGCATCTCTTCCCTCACAGACCTGAGCCGCCCACTGCACGAGATGATATCCGCGCGCAGTCCGCAGCTGTGGGTCTTTGAGGTCTCGCTCGTGGAGGTATTCCATGACCACTCGGTATGGTCCCTCGAACGAATTGAGAGTATCGGAGTCAAGATTTCCGTTCCCGTTCTCCATTCGTCGGACCATATTGCTCAATTGACGCGAGATGTCATCAGTGGTCTCAAGAGATCTCCCAGAGCTGAAGGTTGCAGCCCGAATATCAAGAATGCCGGTGCCGATCGTACCGAGAAGCTCTAGCGCAAGTGCTCGCGACGGCGCAGGGCTTTTTGCATTGTCGGCAAGCCCAATCATCTGGTGAGTGAGAATGCGAAGAAGAACCTCCGCGGAAGGCCAGTCGCTCGAACCGAGGACATTCAGAAAGTCTTCTGTAAAGATGTCCAGAAGTTTCCGGAACGGTTCGTCGCTGGACTTGGTCGTTTTGAGGGCTCGCTGGAGAAGGTTCGTAATGATGTACCCTGCATGGTGCTGAGAGGCTTTCTTTAGAGGCATGTATGTAGCATCCAAATCGTGACCGCCTTTCTTGGCCTTTGTCTTCTTCGCAGATCCCACTACAATTTCGTCGTCTTCGTCATACTCTGCGTCTTCAGATTCATCGGAATCTTCGGACTCTGACTCGTCCTCCTCCTCGTCTTCGTCTTTGGTTTTCCGCACCCGTAGAGCACTCTCACTGGTAGTCGCGCTCGTCTGCACAAGTCGCATCAGAAGAGCTGAGATGAGCTGAATTGGTTTCGCGTCGATGAGCTTGAATTGCCGAGCGCTCTGCTTGCCCGCGGGTAGCTTCTCCACGGAGAGAAGTAGCTCATTCAAAATATGGGCGCGCTGGTTGTCGTACTTGGTGAAGATGATGGCCAAGAGATCCATTGCAGCCACTCGCATATTCTCAATGACCTGCGTTCCGAGAGCAGCATCCTTCTCTGTGCCACTGTTCTGTGCAAATATGAGGGACCTGCAGAGGAATTCGATGCTGGAAATGGCGGTTTCGTCGACGTCTGTCTTCGCCAGCAATTCCCCAAGCAGACGTAGACATTTGATCGTTGCATTGATCAACTTCCGCAAGCTCGTTCGATGCTCCACGGCGATGGCAAATTTTGGGTTCCATGAACCATCCTTGTCTCCTCGGACTTTATCTCCCAGCGACGCTCGCTCCTCCATCGTGGGCATGATACAGCTGTCAACAACATTCCGCGCGGCCTCTAGAACGCCTCGAAGGTATTCTTCCGACTGTAGCTCCTTATACTTGGATCCACCGGTCATGATTCTCAGGATAGTTCGACCAGCGATCAGGCCATTCTCCGCGCCACTGATGCGATCCAGCCACTCGATAGTGTCATCGTCGTTCCAATCTTCGCCGATCGTAAGTGGCCCGGAGCCAACGACAGCAAGCGAAGCTTCACACAAACGCTGTACGCGAGCCAGCTGCTCCAAGTCCATGGTATCGAGTCTTCCGCACGAGACGACTTTCTGCACGGCAGAGTCCAGGGCAGACTGAGCAGTGGCCTGGAGTACCATGGCCGAGCCCTCTGCAGTGTCCCGCATCACAAACATTGAATTCGTACTCGCAGCGACTTCCTCTGATGTGTCCGGCTGCATGTGGTCTTGGGCTTCGAAAATCGCATGCAATTGGTTCTGCAACACCTCGACAGCCGCATCTGCCTTCTGCCGTTGGTCCGCGCTGGCTCCACGCGCGCCGTTGGTGAGGTAAGCGTTGTTGTTACGGGTCGGAGTCTCAACCGGGACATTTACTCGCTGAAACTCGGCGCGTTGTGCTGGAGTCATGGCTGTGGGCATGACAAATGCTCTGGACGTTGAGATTGGCGGAGTCGAGGTAAAAGCATTCTGGTTGAAGGCGTTGTTGTTGGCTGAGATAGCTGGCACTTGTACCGGCGCTGGAGTGTGTGTTTGCTGCGGTGATCTACCAATGATCTGTAACTGGGCAGGCTGTAGGGATCGACCAGGAATGTGGACTTGCGCAGCCGATTTAGGTATTGGCTTTCCAGAATGCTGTTGTCCTGGAGTCAAATGCTTCGAATTGACATGGACTTGTGCGGCCGCGGGATTCGTTTTGATGATCTTCTGCGGCTTCACCAGCGGTTTCGAGTCCGTCCGACCATTCACTCCTCCGGCAATAGCATCTGGAGCTGGAGACACTGGAGTCATGTATCGGAACTCAACCTTAGTGTTGTCGAACACCATCTTCGCGAAAGAGCTCAACTGGGGCTGCGGTGGAGTTTTCTCCTTGTCACTCTCCTTCTTTAACCGCTTGGTCGTCTTGAACTTGAACTCAGTCAATCCCTGCCTGTCCAACAATCTCTGCACATCACCGAGAGTCTGACGACAACGCTGTGAAGCGTGTTCCGCGCTCTTAGCTCCGGCACTGAGTCGTTCGAGTTCGCGTTGTGCAGTTTTGGTGTCTTCGTAGTTGGCGAAGGCAGTCGGTGCGGTGGTGGGTAGCGAGAGAGGTGGTGTTATGAGTTCTGTGTGGTGAAGAAGAGGAAGTTAGTGGTGTTGGTGGAAGTGGGGCAGCGCTGGCTGCTGATGCATTGCCCGGAAAACAGTTGCGGGCAGCTGTGGTGAATGGAGACTGACCGGGATTGAATGGGACAATCGAAGCAAAGGGCGAATATGGGAGGGCCTCGTGGACGGTCGGGAGGTGCATGTTCGGGATTCGGGCCTGCGAGCCTGCTGGATGGCCATTTGTCTGTGGCCCATGGCTGGGCGTCTTGTCTCGAGGATTCATCTCCGCAGAGATCTTGAGAGAGTGCGCAAATCGCTATCTCTTGCTGTGGTTCATTGCGGATCACTTGAAGTGAAGTCAGAGGCAGTTTGCGCGGTGGGCTGGCTGCATCCGGTGGAGGAGTTTCGCAAATCGCGTCGGTGAGATCCCTTCTCTTGATAATTCCTCCTCTTGTGATATGTATGTGAGATGTCCCATTTCACGCCACGAGAAATGGTATCAGGCAACAGGCCTCGCAGAAAGTTGTCGCATGGAGGTTTGGAGACAGGTCGAAGTAAGGCAGGTCCGGCTTAGGAAAAGTGCCAACGGGCGGGAATCCCTGCCGACGAACTTCAGAATCCCAGGCCGATCTCTGCAGATCCCGACGTTCTCCCGACCACGCCCTCGTTGACAACTTTTTGTTCTTCTGCGATCGTTCACCTGCAAATCGCTATCACATGCAAATTTGACAGAGCTTCACTCTTCTTACTGACCTCACTCCACTGATAATGGCTGCGATTGGATCCCTGGTCTTTTGCACGGACTGCGGCAACCTCCTCGAGAACAATACCGGCCGCAAAGCACTTCTCACATGCGATGTCTGCGGCACGCAAAATAAAGGTATGCAACGACGATGTCAACGAGGAAGTCTCACTAACACCATACAGACACCTCCTCAAAAGTCGTAGTCACGCATTCAAAACCATCAGCCTTCCCATCTACATTGCGCACAAGACTGCGATCAGATGTGCAGGAAATCCTCGAGGAAGACCGCCAAAAAGGCAACTGGATCAACGTGCAATGCGAAAATTGCGGCGAACCCCGTGTCACGTTCTACGAGAAGCAACTCCGATCCGCTGATGAAGGAAGCACAATCTTTTACACGTGTCCGGCGTGTAATCACAAGTGGATTACTAACAATTGAGTGATCTGGAAGGGACCGGTATACGTGTACATGCTTTTTGCTATGTTCAAGACTCCACGCTGTCAACAAGGACTCCACGACAATCTACGCCGCCTGAGCGATTGGGATCGTGGCATACTCTGTTTCGCCACTCCTCTCAAAGTCCGCCATATCCAGCGCCACGATAATGCTATCCCTCACCACCTGCTCCGGATCATTGAGGAACTTCTTGAGCGTATCCTCAACACCCGGCTCGTCGCCCAAACTACCGAGCGCTTCAGCAGCCTCATGCCGAACCATGCTCGCCTCTTTCGCATTGCCCAGCATTTCCGTCAAACATGGGATGGAAGCCGGGTGTGATAATTGGCCAAAGACGAATGCGATTTCGTGACGGAAGAGTGCTGAGGGATCTTTGCGTCCTGCTGCGAGAGCGTTGACGGCGGGAACGGCAGTTGGGAGGTCTGGTGGTGACGCGAGATCGCGGAGCGCGAACATTGCTCGGTATCGGAGGAAGAGTGGGAGCTTGGTGTCTAGTAGTGATCGTTCGAGTTCGGGGATGGAAGGCGTGTCGGCCTGCGCAGCCATTGGAGGTGCTGGATCGATGGAGGAAAAGTCGCTTTTACGCACAGTTAGTACGGCTGGGATGAGATCCGCGCATGTCTGCTCCCAACATACCTCGTCTTCAAAGTCTCCTTCTTCCCCTCCTCAGAATGCAACCACTCAATCCTCTCCACCGCAATATCACACGTCTCTCTGACGACTTCCTCCTCAGATTTATCGTCTCTCCTTTCCCTCAACAATGCCAGACTGTTCCAATCTCCCAACGCAGCAATTGCCTCTGCCGCCTCGTGTCTGCACATCGCATCTTCCTGTCGGTCCTCGATCACGGCTCGTAGGAAGGGTATCGCTTCCTCCTTTCCCGATTGTCCAAGACAGTACGCTAACTCATGTTTGAGCAGAGCCGAGTCCGATACCAGCGCTGCAGCGATCGCTTCGACTGCGGGGATTGATTGTTCAGTCGCGGGGTCCTGCGAAGCGAGATGTTTGAGGGAGAAGAGATCGCGAAAACGTTGGCCTAGCGGGACGGTCTCGTTGCAGAGAGAGGAGCGGAGGCTGGAGACGACGGTGTCTTCTGGGAGTGTAGTCGCGGGCGACATGATGGGCGTGAGTTGAATGCGAGTTGAAGGTGGAGGTTTGAAGTCGAAGTCATAGAAATTCCATGTCAAGAAAGACGAAGATCAAGATTGATAAGATCTTGAAGGAGGTCCCAGCGGCAACGGGCCGCTGCATGCGCTCCCGAGCGATCGGGCCTTGCATGTGAAGAGCGTTGTCCACCTTGCAGCACAACTCTGTCCCTCCGCATCCACCACAGCGACACGATAGCCCAGAGAAACATCCGATCGAGCGCGTCCCAACCACAATGCCAACCCTCGACCCCGCAACCGGCACTCCCCTCCCCGACTCCGCCATTCAACGCGTCCTGCACCTCACCCCCGCCGTCCACATCTACCAAATCCCACCCCTCACCTCCTCCACCGCCGGTTTCGCCGCCGGATCCTGGACCGCTCCTCCCCGTCCCACCGCGCAGAAAATCTTCACCGCTCGTCTCCGCGTGCTCGAAACCGCACATGCCGATCGAATAAAAGCCGACATCGTATTTGAAGATGCTTCCTCAGGAGCACTATTCGCTGCCGCACCGTATACGACGCCCGCGGTGGTGCAGCAGGCGAACGATAGTTCGAGATTTTTTGCTGTGAGGGTGCAAGGCGAGGGAGGAATGAAAGCGACCTTGGGGATTGGGTTTGAGGATCGGAGCGAGGCGTTTGATTTTGGGGTTGCGTTGGGGGAGGTGAGGAAGGTTTTGGGGATGGAGGGGGCGGGAGGGAAGGGGAGGGGGAAGGTTGTGGAGAAAGAGGTGAAGCAGGATTTCAGTTTGAAGGAGGGGGAGAAGATTCATATTCAGGTGGGTGGGAAGGGGAGGAGACAACAGGCATTGAGTAGTGAGAGTGGAGTGGGAAAGAAGGACGATGGAGCGGCATTGTTCTCGATTGCACCTCCGCCTGCGGGAGCAAAGTCGCACGACGAGGGAGTCGAGGCTGAAGCAGATTCAGTACAAGGCAAGACGGCGGAAGAGCTGGGTTTCGACGATGGAGAATTTGGAGAGTTTCAATGAGCTTGGATTTTGAGCTATGATACCCATCACTTTGGTCGGAAGAGAAGGAACAGGAAGCCCATTAGAGCCACACCACTCGCAGCACCCTGCAGCGCAGCATTCGTCAGGTCGACCTTCTTCACCTGTATGAGCCGCTCGCTGAACAGGTCGTGGAGTATCTCCTGGTAGATTTCCATGGTAGTGGAGGGTGCAGGCCTCGGGGGCGATGATACCTCCGTAGGAAGCTCGACAGGGATTTTCGATGGAGCTGTTGCAGGCACCACCTCTTTCGCCGCTGGCACGGCTCCAACGAAGTCTGAGGCCTCTGGCGGCAGCATCTTCTCCACAGCCAGAGGAATGTCTTCGCTCGTCTTGCTGGACTCGTCCTCGGGAGGTAGCAATGCCTCGAGCAGACTCCGTGCCTTTTTCTCGGCTTCCTCGTCCACCACCGGCTTTGTCGAAACCACTCCTACCTCAGCAGACGTTTCGCCGATTGGACTCACCGACAGTGTCCTCTCATCCAACGCAGCCTTGACATCCCTCACAATCTTCTTCCTCCGATTTGGTTCAAACACCGCAATCTGCGTCAATAGCAGCAGAATATTGACGCCCATCAACCCAAACGTCACCCACGTACTATTCCTCCTAATTGTATCACTCCAAATCTGCTCTTCATGATACTGTTTTCTCTCCAACCTCTCCAACAAACTCCTCGCATCTTCCAAATTCCTCTCCGCCGTAGCGAGATTCTCCTTCGCGATCTGCACATCCCGCTCGTTCAAATGCTCCGATCTCACTAGCGACATGTAGCGTTCCAAGTCCGACGGTGACCAAGACGCTTTCCGCTCTAGCAAGCCGACTATCTCTCGTTGTGCATTTGTCTGTTTCGCGTGGGCGTCGTGGTGACTTGATTTTGTGTCGTCGACTTGTCGTCTGTAGTTTCGCACTTTTTGTTCTTGATCGCTGATCTCTCTCCGTAGAGCTTCGATGCCGGAGAAGTCTGTGCCTGTGTAGGCGTTGATGTGTTGGCTTGCGACGGAGGCGCGGGCGAGGAGATCGTCCATTAGTTTGGACATTCGTTTTGAGAGGTCGGAGCGCGCGCTTTCGCTGCGGGAGGGGAGGGTTGTGGAGGTCGAGGCTGGGGTGTCTGGGACGGGGAATGGTTCAGTTTTGTCGGGTCGGGTAGGTGACAGTGTTGGTGAGGGTGATGATGTCTCTGGTTGTGCTATGGGCGCAGTACTCTCGTTGCGCTTGTCATCGTATAGCCTGGCTGGTCTTGAGAAAGGCCGGGTTTGCGTTGCCAGCTCTCCAATGCGTGGTCTTCGTCTTTCGAGCTTCACTCGGCAGTCCGCACAAGTCCATGGCTTCGAGGAGGTGTAGCTCGCTGTTGTCCTCGCAGTCGTGTTTCTCCCTATGCTCCTCACAGCTTCCACACCTAGGCGACTGCTCGGAAGCCGGGTCCAGGGCATTGTCCTTCTCTCGTGCGTGTGAGATCGTTCAGTGAATCGAGAGCAAAGAGAAATGGTGTCGTCAAGCTTCGAGCTCTCACATATTCTACACAATGGGAGAGCCGGCGATCTACCGGATCGTCATTCGCTGCAGGAACAACTTGTCGCCGCTCAACGAACAAAAGGTTGTCCGGAGATCAACATCTCAAACTTGTCTCAACTGGTAGATCAGTGACATCTTCCTTTCCAACTCAACACTTTCTCCAGTTCGATCGCAGAATCCCAAAGAATCTACCACATCAAGGTCAACATGGGATCAACATCAAAACCAGATGAACTTAAAGCTTTGCATTTTCCTTTCGAGGATCCCAAGTTTATCTTCTTCACCGATTTCGATGGCACGATTACAGAGAGGGACAGCAATGATTACATGGTGAGATCACTCGAATGATTGCCATTGCGACCATGAAGCTGACTCAATCTCCAGACGGACAACATTGGATTCGGCACGGTGGAGCGAAAGCAGGGCAACAAAGATGTGCTCGAAGACAAGAAGACGTTTCGGTCGGAAATACTCCTTCACATCCCACCAGAAGAACGCGCAATGTGTCTAACAAACTCGCAGCCAATCCTTCAGAGAAATGATGGACTCCATCACAGCACCATACAACGAATGCATCGACTTGCTCGTCAAGAACATCACCCTCGACCCCGGCTTCAAGGAGTACTTCGAGTGGTCCCTTGAAAACAAGATCCCCACAGTCGTCGTATCCTCCGGCATGGAGCCCATCATCCGAGCGATCTTGCAGAACCTCATCGGAAAGGACGCCGACAAGCTGGATATTATCAGCAATGACGTTGAGGCTCGACCGGGCAAGACGATCAATGAGAAGAGCGGCTGGCAGATCAAGTTCCACGACGACAGGTCAGCGATCTTTGCGCATCCCTGAGTGTGAACCTCCGCTGACTTGTGGTATAGTGATTTCGGCCACGACAAGTCTCTGTGCCTCCGACCATACAGCACTCTACCCAAGGACAAGCGCCCCACTATGTTCTATGCTGGTGACGGGGTTTCCGACTTGTCCGCTGCTCGCGAGACGGATCTGCTGTTTGCGAAGAAGGGACATGGTAAGTCATCACATGTTGCCACGAGTCGTACTCCCGCTGACCTCGCCCCCAGATCTCATCAGCTATTGCGCTCGCGAGAATGTGCCATTTACAGTCTTTGGCGACTGGAGCGATATTCTGAGGGAGGTGAAGAGGATCACGGCAGGGGAGACGACTGTGGAGCAAGCTGCAAAGGAGGGTTACGAACAGTTCAAGAAGGGCGATGCTGGCGTGAGTGCTTAGATCTGCCTTGCAGAAGGGAGAGGCTTTGGTATTCGGCTGGGTGGTGCCACAGCGACTCAGCGAGTCGAGATGCAGAGGGACTTCCCGCAAAGACGAGAACAGTAGAGCCGTAGAACTAGATGCATACCCGCAAATGTGAGTGTTGTTCACGACAACCCAATAAAGTGAGCCCATGCAACCGTGTCGACCGCAGATTAGTTCTAGCCGGTACGTTGAAGCCGACTCATTAATTGCAACGAACACCTCTTGACCTTTGACCTCCTCTCTTCCCATCTTGTCCATCTCGTCCATCTCGTGTTCGACAATTTTTCAGCATGCGCAGAACGTCCATCAAATGACCCCATCAATTGACATCAATTCGACGGGCTGTCAGCCTCTCCACTTTAGCACCGAGCTATTTCGATCAGCACACCTGCCAACTGCATCCTTCTCTCCAACAACATTCCATTCGCTTCGCATTCCGTGCATTGATGTCGACCTCTGACCGAGTCCGAATATTCTCCTCAGGACGAGAGATAAGATTCCTCGTGCTCGTTGCTCTCTACGAATGGATTCCCCCATTTCTCTTTGACGACTCACGTCTCGACCACGGTAAGATTGCTCTTTCTGCCACATTCTCAAGACGCTGTTCTCGGCGCTTACACTCCACGTTCTTTCTGTTGCTCCTCCTGGAGCTTTTTTCTTTCCATTTCTGCGACCGCTGCCTTTAAGCAGAGTGGGTACTTCCGCGAATCTCCACTCCATACTGATCGAGAGTAATCCCAATCTACAGTCCATTCGCATCATTCACCTTCTCGCTCTTGCCTCGACCTCTCGCTCATACTCACCTCAACCTAGCCTGCCCTCACAACTTGCTAAGCATATCGTAAAGCGATCCCAATGTGTGCCATTGAGAACCATGTCGAACCAATATGGCCTCGAGTGGGAGGGCACCCTCAGCGGACTGGAGCCACGATGGACGACAGATCCGGACCTTTCGAAGATCGACGGGATCTTACGACAACATCTGAACCTTGGTGTCACAGCAGAGTGTGCCGTGCAGTTCTTCGCCCAAGGCGGGTTCAATAAGCTGTACTCTGTAAGTACGGATGCGGGACAGTGGTTGATGCGAGTCGCCTTGCCCGTGGATCCGCAGAGAAAGACGGCAAGCGAAGTGGCGACCATGAACTTCGTGCGGGAAACCACGACGACACCAATTCCTCCCGTGCGTGGTTACTCCGCGACAAACGACAATGCCCTTGGTTTCGAATGGATCCTTATGGAGATGATGCCCGGCATGGTGCTGGAGCGGCAATGGCGGCAAATGTCCATGGAGCAGAAGGAAGACATCGTCAAGCAACTCGCTCAGTATCAATCTCAGCTCTTCGCCGCCGAATCTCGCTATCAATCAATCGGTAATCTTTACCAACCGTCTTCCGAACGCTACGAAGTCGGCAGCATCGTCTCAATGTCCTTTTTCTGGGGCGACCGCGGAGCACAAAACAGCGTTGATCGAGGTCCCTTCACAACGAGCCACGCTTGGCTCTCCGCTCGCCTGCACCTCGTGCTCGACTCCCAAGCTCAAATCCTAGCCAATCCCGACTCCGACGAAGACGACATCGAAGACGCAGAAGCCATCAAGGCCCTCGCTGAGCGCCTTCTCGCGCTTCTGCCAAGTCGATTCCCCGCCGATGAAGTCCAGTCCACGATGCTTTTCCACGATGATCTCCACGCGAACAACATCCTCGTGTCGACCGAGGAACCTGCACGCATTACGGCCATACTCGATTGGGAATGCGTCTCTTTCCTGCCTCTCTGGATGGCGTGCCAACCTCCCGCGCTGCTGGAAGGCAGAGTCCGTGACAAGCCCCCTCAGCGCGACATCTACGCCGCTTACGATCCCGAACTCGACGGGCTGGATGAAGAAGATCACGCTCAGGGCAAGACGACATTATATTGGGAGCATCAACTCGAGTACGAGCGCGGCGTGCTGCGGCCCATGTTTCTGCAGGAGATGTTGCGCCTGCAGCCCGCGTGGATGAAGGTATTTCGGGACGGGGAAGCGAAGAGGGAGTTTGAGCTGGCGGTGCAGCATTGCGATGGGTTGTTCACCGTGAAGACGGTGGGAAGATGGGTCGACGAGGTCGAAAAGGGAGGTGAAAGTGGTAGCCTGCGGGAGATTCTGTATGCGTGAGGCGCATATGGTTAGTATTGTTTTGCCTAACACGGTAGCAAAGTAGGGAAGAGCCTGTGGTGGGCTGGTTGGCCTGCAGCAGGACGACGAAGGTATCATTGACAGCACGTCGCAGGAGCATATCCATCCATGGCGAGAGAATGCATCCGAACGACCTTGCGATGGAACTGCATCTACTATACGCTTCTTCGATCAGATCGGCGGCCTCCTCGCTCCAGCTGGAACTTCGCTCTTTGTGCTCTTCGATATATCTGCTGTGACCAAGAGCTTCATACCGAGGACGAGCACGTCTACCACGCCATTCCAGCGGTCCCTTTATGCAAGTCTTTTGCCTGCTCTGCCATGAGAGACAATCCCGGGATGCACTATGCTCGCCAAGACGCAACAGTACATCTACTACGAAGCAGCATCCGACGCCGCCCTTAATAGCATTACAACTCGTCTTTGCATCGCCGAACAACATCTTGGCGTTCTCCGCATCTATCGCAGCAAGTCGGCCAGATGGTCCGAACCAAACGAGGAAGTCACGACTTCGTTCATAGAACATCCTGCAAATTGAACAATGATAGACATTTTTATTGATGCCCTGCTCCAAGAGGCGCCTCTCGTATCAACGCAACTCACGGCAAGTACGTAAGCGTTCAGTCACTAAGCAGGACACCTCACTGGGCGTGCAGGTACGGACCGACGGCTCACTTCGATCCAGACATCAGAACAAGCCAGATCTCACGCCGTCCGCTCGAACTCCCTCGCAATATCGAAGACTTTCCCATCCATGCCCGCCGCTCCCAGAATCGTCACGCCGAATGGCAGTCGCTCACCCTCTCCATCTTCACTCTCATACTCGCCCGCCGGCAACGCCACGCCACAGAGATCGAGAACATTCCCGAAATGCGTAAAGTATCCCAGCTTTGCATTCAGCGCCAACGGATCGGCCTCCATCTCCCGCACCGTCGGATGGGACGTCGTGGTGGGTACCAGAAGCACATCGATCGTGTCTCTGAACACCGCCGCGGCGTCACGGGTGAATTCCGCCCGGAGTTGGAGGTCGCTGAAGACGTTCCATGGCTTGAGGGTGCTGTTGAGCGCGGTCGAGTATAGAGTTTTGGTGACGGGATGGAGGGAGTCGAGATTTTCGGTGAGAAATTTGTGGCCGATGCAGGCGATACGCTCGTGGACGAGAGAGGCGTCGTATAGGAGATTCGTGGCGCCTTCGAAGGGAGTCCAAGGGATCTCTTTGGGAGAGCCACCGGCGCGCTTGAGACGTTCCATGGCGGCGGCGAAGAGTGCTCGGTAGACTTCCGTGCACTTCTCGAGCGCAGATGGAGGGGGAACGCCGAACGTGAAGCCTCCGGTCTTGACCCCGCGGAAGTCGGCGTGCCAGAGGGCGAGAGCCTGCTGTGGTTTGGCGTGAGGGTCGGTTGAGTCTTGGCCTTTGTCCAAGGCCAGCCAGACCTTGCGAGACTCCTCGACGGTTCTACTGAGTACTGTGATACAATCCAAAGAAGCGCAGGCAGGGACAAGGCCATGTGCGCTCAGGGTCCCCTTGGTCGGTTTGAAGCCGACGATACCATTGAAGCTGGCTGGTACTCTGCCTGAGCCCGCGGTATCGGTACCCAGAGCGAATGAGACCAGTCCCGCGGCAACAGCAACCGCCGATCCAGAGGAAGAGCCGCCAGAAATCCTGTCCTTGCCGCATACACTTCGTGGCGTGCCATAGGGGGACCGACATCCGGATAGACCGGTGGCAAGCTGGTCGAGGTTAGTCTTGCCCACGAAGATGCCTCCTGCCTCGAGTAGTGCCTTTACGACTGTGGCGTGCTGTTCGGGGGTGTATGCGTATGCCTTACATGCCGCAGTGGTTGGAATCCCAGCCACGTCAATGGTATCTTTGACACCAAACGGCACGCCGTACAATTCTGGCCAAGGTCTCCCCGCGAATTTTTCTTCTACAGCCCGCGCGCTCTCCAGAAGTTGCTCAGCAGATTGGAGAGATATCCAGACTGCTGGATCTTTGATTTTGTATTCTCCAATGCGGGAAATGATCTCTTTGATGACATCGGTCGGTCGTGCTTGGCCACTGCTGTATTGCTTACGAAGTCCTTCGAGGGAAATGTCTCCGCTGAAGCTCGCCGAGTCCTTCTCTGCTTCTTCACTTTGCACAAGTACGAGTTTGAGCAGCTCTTCGGAGGAACCCACGAAACCGAACAGGCCATCGTACGAGCACAGCATGTCCAATGTGCTGCTGTAGAAAGAAGCGTCGAAACCATCGGTACAATCCGCCAGCACGCATGTCTCGAAACCTCGGTCTGCTGCTTCTCGCACGGTCGTGTTGACACAACACTCGGTTGTCACGCCCGCGAAGAGCAAATGTGTGACACCACGAGCGAGCAGCGCACGATGGAGAGTGGTATCCCAGAAAGAACCCTTTCCAGGCTTGTCGATGACCACTTCGCCAGGGCAAGGTTTGAGCTCGTCGATGATGTCGTGACCATATTCTCCGCGAACCAGCAGTCGTCCCATTGGGCCTTGATCTCCTATTGTCATGGTGTGTTTGCCAGAAGGAGAAGAGATTTGTCGTAGCCTCTTGGATGGCGGCAAGTCTGACAAGTCCGGACGGTGGCCTTCCCGGGTGTGAACGACGTGGAGACCGAGTTTTCGAGCTGCTGCAAGGGCTCTTTGTGTCTTGGGGACGATGTCTCGGACCTTTTTGAAGAGCTCATCGTTGCCGCATTGAATCATGCCGAAGCCATTGAGATCGACAAAGTCTCGTTGCATGTCGATGATGATCAATGCGGTCGATTCTGGATTGAATTTGTACGGATACGGCCTCGCGGATGAGAGCTCCATGGCTGGCTGCTGTTCGAACTGCTGGTAAGGGAACGTGACTGCTCAGACGGCCACACGAATAGATGAGGTTATGAAAGTGTTCGGGTGCGCAGACGAGGAAAAGAACGATCCAAGACACTGCTCGCGCTAGATGTCCGCAGCGATGAGTCTTGACTTTCCAAAACCCGAGTTCCCGGGACGTTTTCTTACTGGGGACTCCATGGGTTGTTATGTCGTATCATCTGCGGGACGTGATGGATGTTCTTTGGCCGACGGCCAAAGACGCACAGACCTTCTCTGCCCGCCCACCCATAGGAGGAACCTAGCTAGAAGAGCGGATCACGCTGTGAACGGATTACGTAATGCAACACTTTTACGAGAGCATAGCTTTATTATTCACACTACTTTAACCGTTAATAACATTATAACTACAAGACTAATAAACATAATATATAGCTTAAATTTATTA
>JYJE01003886.1:0-23996 GCA_000983655.1 Zymoseptoria brevis | reverse complement strand
TCAGCTGGGAAGATGGGATGGGAGGGAGGGAGATTCGATGAGCGGAGGTGGAGGATGAGCAGGCAGGACGGGACGGCGCATGGCATGGCATGGCATGGCATAGGAGGGATTCATGGAGGATTGTGTGAGGACATGGACTGCGCGGGAATGAAGCAGAAGAAGGACTTGAAGGAATACCCCGAGGTTGGATATGTCGACTTGCAATAGAAGTCTTCGGAACGGATAACACGGAACGATGTGCTGGAGCTTTGCGCTCGGGAGAACGGGGGCGTGCAAGGTGTCATACATCTGAATAGCGGGACATGGCGAGAGTCGTAGCTGCTTCAACGCAGTAGATGATGATTGCAGTACACGAGACACTTCTCATCGCATTCCACGCTCCATCCGCATTCACTGTCGTACCAGCACCCAATATATCCCTCCCTCTACGCCCAAACCCCCACCAGCGCCATCAACATCGCCCCTCCCACCACCCCCCCACAAGCCATCAGCCTCTTCCTTCCCCTCAACTCCACATAACTCTTCTCACTCAAAAAGTCCTCGGCCAGCAACTGCACCAACCCCGCATAAACCAACAGCCCACAACTCACCGCATTCACACACCCCACCATCAAAAGTCCCCCCTCACTCATAGGATCATAAAGTCCCTGTAATCCCAGTCCCATCGCCTGTCCAATGGGAGTCGTGATACCATACAGGACCGCCATTCCCCACGGTTTCAGCGAGGAGGGGGAGAAGGTCGGGATGGAGGCGATGCGGGATCCGAGAGCGAGGCCCTCGAAGGTTTGGTGGAAGGAGATGGCGAGGAGGAGGGAGTAAAAGGCGGGTCCGGTGGAGACGGAGAGGGCGAGGCCGATGAAGATTGAGTGGAAGAGAATTCCGGCTTCGAGGAGGAGGCATTGGAGGATGAGGCGTTGTTCGTGTGGTGAGGAGGCGCCTTCTGACACAGCAGACGCTGAAGGTTGGTCGAGACTATGGCGGAGAATGGACCGATTGGAGGATGTGGACGAGCGGGCGGTAAGCGGCTGGCGGACAGATGAGGAGGTGAAGGGATTGTGTGGGTCCAGCTCGTCGAGGTCGAGATCCGAGTCGGAGTCTTCAGCTGGTGTGTGGATCCCTTCTCTTCCACCCGGGCTGCGCGGCAGAGGTTTATTAAGCCATGTCGGGGAGAGATTCTGCTGGTCTGTATCCGTATATCCTCTTTGCTGGATGTCGCTGTCGTCTTGCGGTGAAATCCGTCTGTCTCTTCCATCCTCCATATGTCCCGCCTCCCCACTATGCCTCCCCCTCCTTCTCCTATCATCCTCATGCCCGGAGACCTCCCCACCCCTCAACCCCCCAAAATCCACCTCTCCATGACTATGCCCCACCCCCCTCCCCGCGAAAAACATCTCAATCCCCACCACCACCAGCACACTCCACATAGCAATGAACCCGGGCATAGCCGGATACGTCTTCGTCCAAAACGCGGGTAAACAAGGATCCGTTAAATTCGTATACGCAGTCGGCAAGAGGTGGACAAACGCCGTAGCGATCAGGACTCCCGTTCCGAAGTGTCTGGACAAAAAGAGCAGCTGGTTGGGCACGGGGAGACGCGGGAAACGACGGATTATGATGGGGAAGGCGCAGGCGAGGGTGGAGAGCAGGAGGATGAGGAAGAGGGCGAAGACGTGGATGGGGGTGTTGTAGGTTGTTGTGGGTTTGTTGCTGCCGCAGGCGGGGCGGGGGGGGGGGTCGCTTTGTTGTTGGCGGAGGTGGAGTTCGTGGAGGAGGTGGGGGAGGGGGATGTCGGCGGTGGAGAGCCATTGGGGTGGTGGTGCTGGGAGGGGGGTGGAGGTTAGTCGAGGGAGAGAGGCAGGGAGGACGGTGAGGTGGCTTACGCTCTGGTTGGCCATTTTGTGTCATGATCGTGGAGGTGGGTGGTCTGTAGCACCTCGCACCATCGTCACTCTTTTCCTCTGTTCTGGTCTGGTGTGAGTGAATGTAAAAATAGGGATGTCTGTCAAAGGACGGAGGTGGATCCGGCGTTCCATGTGAAAGTCGACGCCAACTCGGGGAATTTGGCTTGGCAGGGCCTAGATCGTGCATTGCATGAGCATGGAGTGAATGTGGAGATGGAGATGGGATCTGTGACATCTGGCATACAGAGAGAGAGAGAACACGATAGCCTGATTGTACATAGCACACTGGCGGATTTGCTTCTTCCGCGCACTTGTATAACACTTCGACGTTGCCCAGTGTACATCCCTCGAAGCTCAGCAGTAAAGTGTACATTGTCGGACATATCCATGTCAATCATCACAACGCCCCCAAAAACGCCGCCTCGATCCCCCTTCATACCCTCCCACGCCCCTCGTTCCCCTCCTCCTCATCAATAACATGCAAACTAACCCTACTATTCCCTCGACTCGCAAGACTATCCGCCGGCTCCGGCAACAACGGCTGCGGTCCCACCCTCACCTCCGGCACCTTCAGATCAAAAACATTCCCATGCTCACTCCACACGAAATCCCCATGCTTCAACTCATGCCCGCCGTCCGCAAACGAGTCCGTCCAAAGTCCCGCGGAGGAAGTGACTTTCGTCTCGGTCCCTGTTCCGCTTGAGGAACTCCCTTTCGAACTCTTCAGTCCTGCGAAGTACGCACTCCGGATCGAGCTGAGCACGCCTAACCGCCTCACGGGTTGTGCTTCTGCGATGTCCACTACTTGTAGCATTGGGTCGACCATTGGTGGAGGTAGAGCGCGAGGCGTCTTCTTAGATCCCGTTCGGTGCGGGTCAAAGTCTCTGTGCCAGAAAGAGCGGTGAAAGACGGGCTTCAAAATCGGAGCATTCACAGCGAGGATCCCTGCGATCTCCTCCCTCATAGCCCAGGTGTTGGTATTAAGCGTACTTCCCACGTTGAGGAGCGACATTAACAAAGCCACGATCGCTGCGGATATGACGAAGATGCCCGAGCAGAGGAGGAGAACCAGTGCGACTTTCCTTGCGAATGGGACGCGGAGGCTCCATATCGACGGCAAGGCAATTGACAATATCAGCGCGTCGGTGACGATATTCAGCACGCTGGCCGTGTAGAAATTCTGAGTCCGGCTGCTGCATGAACGCGGTGGAAAAGGAATGGTTCCCCAATTGCGTGAAAATGGCCGACAGCTGAGGGAGATGGTGAGGATGACCACGAGCCAGGTCACGGCGGCGATGGCGGAGTAGACGTGTAGGAGGCGGCGTTGGAGAGATGGGAGTGAGAGCCGGGAGAAGAGGAAGAGGACCATTGCTTTGAGACCCCAGAGGAAGGAGGTGTAGAAGAACCAGGCGGCAATCTGCGGTATTTGGTCAGTGAGGAATGACATATCGTATGATGGATTTTTCACCGACTTGGAGTTTACTTCCGAGCTCCACGCGTGCGAGCTGACATTCGCTTAATTCGAGCAACTCGCTTTCGGTGAAGTCTTTATTCGCTCCGATATGGTAGGTGCCAAGTTTGCAGCCCGTCAAGGCGGAGAAGAAGACAAGAACTGCGATGCCGAACCAGTCGTCGCCGTGCAGATGTCGCCATGACAGCACACGGAGTCGGACTATGTATCTCGCCACGAACGCCAGAATCCCGACAACGGTCCAGGTGATGACTTCGGCGACGTAGGCCTTATCGTGGTAGACTTGCGTGCTGGGACAGACGACGGCATCGTCTCGAGGGAGGAGGATCATATCGCGGTGTCGAGTCGGTTGGTCAGTGATGCCGAGGGCGGAGAAGACATGTGCGCAGTCCACGTCCACAGTTCCAGAGTCAGCTGAATGGGTGTGAACTGGGATCATCGGAGTTTCCCACGCTGCCTGGCGACATCTGAGCGGAGAGAGTTCAAGGAGACGAGGAGACAAGGGGAGTAGTATCCCGGCATCACTTCCGCATCAGGCCACTTGCCGGACATGGTGTTCCGATTGACTCGTGGATTCAGGCATACCCTAGACTAGCATCCTGGCGAAAGCGGGTGATTCAAAAAGAGAGGAGGGTTCCGGGAAAGAAGAGCTTCACCCACGAGATTGAAGACAGTCAACGAGGAGACATTGAGAGTCCTCGGTACCGCCGCTCCGAAGATGGATCTTGCAATCAAGCGAGGCCACTTCCGTCAACAAGAGACTCGCCGGCGAGTTGGGCACGAGCATAGTCATTCTTTACCCGAAGTTCTGGCGGCGAGCGGCGTTGACAATGCCTGTCGGATGTCGACATCGAGGCCGGAGCTGATCGCCACGTGGAGCTGATCGCCACGTGGGATCTGATCGACAAGTAAGACATGTTGCTGTAGAGGATCTCAAAACCTGCAAACGGCGAGACAGGAGACGTCGAATCTGGACTGTTTTTGATCGATGGCCACGCGGCGATTGGCGGAGGGTGCCAGTGTATGGCAAGGCTGTATATCTATGAGTTCGTCCCGAATTTGATCGTCGCCCGTAGTCCGCCTGTCGTTGGTCGACCAGGATCTTGCTCCAGGTAAGCTTCGAATAATTCTTCCGATTGCCTCAAAACAGCAGATTATCGCACCACTCCTGACCAGCAACAACGAGGAAATTCTCGCCTGCAATACCGTCCCTCTCGCCCATCGCTCGACCTCCTCATTCCTCCACCTTTCTCTTCTTCGACTGCATCGGCTCATCCTCAGAATCGTCCGAAGCGCTATCCGCCTCCTCAGTACTCTCCCCTAAACTGTTCATTATGTCGAAGACCTCACAATCACTCACATCCGGCACATCCCACATCCCAGCCCTCCCGGACCTACTCTCCACCTTTCTGTCCTGAATCCCACCTCCACCCAACCTGCGCCCCGGACCTCTCGCCAAGTCAGCATCAATCTGATCACTCACCATCTGCTGCGAGAACGGCGTATCTCCAAAACCGAAGAATCCCACTCTGGGCGCCTGGCGATGCCAGACTTCCGGCCGAGGCATTTGCTCGAAGAAGGGATTGGGATTATTTGTGCCGGGGAGGAAGCGTGGGTTGGTGACTGAAATGACGGGACCGTGGTGATTTGGGGTTCGCTCGGGTGATCTCTTTCTCTTGGAGCTGAGGGTTGCTTGGTGGGCGGAACGAGCGGCGAGTTGGGCTGCGATGCTGTTGTCGGTGTTCGGGTGGTTGCTGCCGGTTGTCGTGCTATTTGAGGAGTCTCCAGGAGCGTCATTCTTTCGGGTCAATCTGGACTCCCGACCACGATCCCGTAGCATGACATGCACTTTGCCGATCGTAATTTCTGCGTCCCCTTTCCGCTCCATCAACTCATCCACATATAGCTTGGCAACATCCACATCTCGAGCGACCAGGGCCAAGCGGAACTCGTCCCCCTTCATCGCATGATAGCAGTATTCCGCAATCAGGTCCCATGTCGATGTCGCACCTCGGTCGCCTTTGCTCGATCGTGGATCGGAAACTGTAGCGGAGCGGGCTGGGAGCTGTGGTTGCTTCGTGCGGTCTGGCAGAGTTGGCAGGGTGCGGTTTCGTGGCGCCATTGGGTATGGTGATGTTGGTAATTCTTGGTAGTTTGATGTAGGTGACTTGTTGCTGGGGTGCGAATTGATTGATTGAGAGAGAAAGAGGAGGAACGGGAAGTTGGAGTATATAAAGGCGAAAGCCCACCGAGACAGGTCTTCGACGGCCGGACTATGCTGGCTCAGACAGAAGTCTCACGATCTGTCTCGCTGGCTGTATTCGTAAGACTTGCTGCGAGACACGCAGAGCCAGATGGACTTCCGTCCTCCGACATGTCTGGCCTGTCGAAATAGACCTGTTGGGGCAAGTGCTGGGGAAGTGAAGGCGGACGGGAAGTGGAGTGGGAATTTTGCAGGAGTGACTTGCCTGACTTGCTGAACTTGCTGTCGTTGCATTGCTGGAAGACATGAACGATCGGCAAGTCTCACAAAGCCTTATGCGCTGCTCCTCCGTTCGAAGTTTGGCGTTCGATCCCATCTGCTCCTCATCTGCTCCTCCTCGTTCCCTGATCCGCCTCAGTTCCTTCATCGATCACCTCCCAACTCTCCCGCCACCCTCAGACACAGGTCCAGAACCGTCAGATGCTCGTCACTTCCGTCCACCAGCCTCTTGTCCGCTTCGGAGAACACCGCCATGATCTTCCCCTTCGCACGATCACCCACCGTCTCATTCCAGATAACGATCTTATCGTACAGCTGCGAGACGATCTGCCCTGCTGACCAGCCCTCCGCTACGAGGTCCTCGACCGCTTGTGCAATGGGAGCATAGGGAGCAGGTTGCGAGGAGGATTTGGGAGTGAGGGAGGCGACGAGCCGTTCGATGGTCGGATCAGGAATGACGCCGGCGATTTCGGAGATGATCGCAACTGTGATGGGAGGTGAGGAAGTAGAGGGTGTGTCGATGTCCATTGCGTCGCCATCCTCGTCGTCGTCCTCGACCGCGGTCTTTCGCTTCCGCTTGGTGGTTGCGGGTGGGCCTTGAATTGCTCCAACTAATCTCGCAGCCGATTGCAAGAATGTGATGGCTTTCCGCAAGTCACCTTCGCTGCAGCGGAGAAGGGTATCCACCACGCCGTTCTCCAAAGTGACACCCTCCAGTCTTGCAATATCCTCGATTCTCTTCCCTGCATTCCCTTCATCCAAACTCTTGAACCTGAACTTGCTGCATCTGCTTGCCAAGGGATCAATGATCCTCGTCACGTAATTGCAGATCAGGCAAAACCGTGTGATTTTCGAATATGTCTCCATCGTCCTGCGTAATGCACTCTGCGCGTCCTGTGTCATGCTATCCGCCTCGTCCAAGATGATGATCTTGTATGGTGGACACGAGTACTTCTTGCGGTATTCCTCTCCCGCTGGTCCACTTGGCGGGTTGCTGAGTTGCATGCGGGCGAAGTTTTTGACTTTTTCTCGGACAATGCTGATACCTCGCTCGTCGGAGGCGTTGAGCTCGAGGACGCGAGTTTTGATCAATTCGGGACCGTAGAGTTGTTTGGCGAGTGCGAGGACTGTGGACGTCTTTCCTGTTCCCGGTGGGCCGTAGAAGAGCATGTGCGGGAGATTGGCGGACTGGAGGGTACGGCGGAGGACGGTGACAGTGTGGTCTTGGGCGGTGACATCGTCGAGTGATTTTGGGCGGCTGCGAAGCTACTGTCAGTGTATGCTGGACGGCAATGTCTAGGTAGCCGTACTATTTCTCCACCCATGGCTGCTGGCGATTCGTCTCGACCGGAGCGGCTTTGGAGGATTGTGCTGCTTTGGCGTCGGCCGCCGCTTTCCGTGCTCGTATGTCGAAGAACGACATGATGGGATCAGAGACAGGGTGTGACGGCGGTGCTGTTGTTGGAGGATAATGTTGAAGTCCAGATCGATACAGGCGGAAGACGTGGAGCGCGTCGCGCGTAGAGCACTTCCACAACAGAGGAAGGTCTGCCGAGGACTGTCCCGCTAGAACTAGCGATACCGCACCTCGTCGTCCTCTTCAACTTGACACTCACGCTGTCCGCACCACGGCACTCATGCTGTTCCGATAGACATTATACAACTCTCACATCTTCCTCATATGCGCTCCGAACGATGCGCCCGACTGCCGGATCAGAGCTATGAACGATGAGCCCTCGTCGTCCGCCTCAGCAGCAGCAGCACTACCTGCCCCGGAAGATGGCGAGAACGACCGATCCACCGCAGCAGAGGTCGCCGAGCGTCGCAAGAAGAATAGGGAGAATTTCAACCGACGACGAGGAGACCTGCTGGACGATCTGCTCCAAAATCTGGATGTACTCGTATATGCCGAGCTGAGCACGATCTACTACATGGAGTAAGAGCTTGCCTACGAGAGGTCGATGAGGAAACAAATGCGCTGACAGCATACCTACGTTCATAGCTGCCAATTTCTCCTGTTTGCCCTCAGATCTATGATTCAACTCTTGTATCTCACACCGAAACCTGCCCACTTCCCCGAACCGCCACGAAACTCCTCCTACATGGCCGCCGTCTTTGGCTCGAACATGCTCTGCATGCTCCTCCACTGCCTGCGAGATGCGCCCTCAGCCGGTGAAGCGACAAGAGGATATCTGCACGGTAGCGTGGTGATGGACTTCATCGGACAAAAGGGACCGAGTAGCAAGCTGCACTTGGTTCTCTTGGACATGCTGGTGCTGGGACTACAGATCGTACACGTGGCTACGAACATAATGCGGCGGAAATTGAAGGAGAAGCCCACCTTGGCTATTCCCGCGTCAGGAATAGCGGATGCGCCAACAGATGCGCCGGCTGTTTCGTCCGGCCAGGATCTAGATCTCGAGGAGCGAGGAGTGCGTCGCTCAGCAGAATTTGGACAACAGCAAGACATCGAGATGTCCACTCTCAATCCATCCGGAACAAGGTCAGGCGATCCTGCTGCCATTAACGACGAAGGCTCTTCCTCGGAGCAAGAGTCACTCCTAGCTTCAACTGAAGCCATGGAAAGGACAGACGCTCACATTTTCGACGCTTTCAACTCAGGTCAGATAGTACTGGCAGACTTGGATTTGTCAAGGACGCTGAAGGATGTCATTCTTGCGCAGATGAAAAACGAGCCGGAAGATGCAGCGACGGCGGAGTCGCATCGCAGGCTGAGGGAGAGGGTGCTTGGGAGGATGTTTAGGTGGGAGTTCAGTGCGTAAAGCGCCACGGCCTCGAAGCCCCGCCCTCATACCAAAGGATTTCCCGACAGCTTTGCGGTAGTATGTAGTGAGTTGAGTTGTGCAAGTGCACGGTCTCCAGCACAACAGAGGTTTCTAGCTTCCCCTGGCTTTCGATACTTTGTCTCAAGGAGACTAGCAGACATCCAGAGTCGATTGGCATGCACATGAGCCTGCGCGAAGCTTCATGAACACCGAAGCAAAATTTGATCGCTTCGGGAGCATCTACCTCTTGATGATATCCCTTCACATTTCCTCCTCCATCCTTCTTCTTTCAAGAAACTCTCTTGTCCGGATTGTGCAATTCAGTAACCTCACAGACCTCACCAAACCATCAACGAACAATGGCACCTCCAATCCCCCCGCATTACGACCTCCCTGACCGCACCAGGCCCTCCTCTCGCCCGCCATACACTAATCCGGCGCAACAGCTTTCAGTCTCCAATTCGCCCTTGGCTAGGGCAAATGCCGACCGCAGACACGCCAACTCTTCGGAGAGCTTTCTTGTCGGACAGTGGGGATACCATGACCATGAGCGAGAAATGTTGCGGAAGAGGTTGCTGGCGATAGGTGTGAATGTTGAGAGGAAGTACGGCCGGGCTGGAGAGACGATTGAGGAAGGGGCAAGACGTAAAATGCAATTGGAAGAGAACGAGATGGTGATCCGCGAGTTGGAAAGGAATGGTCTTCAAGAGAGCGAGGATATCCATGAGAGTCGTGGGAGACGTTCAGGTGATGACGATGACTTTGTGCTGGTCGGATCCCAGGATGGTAGGGGTCCTCGGACGCAGACGGAGGATGAAGGGTGGGAACTGATCGGCCAAGACGGTAGATGGCAATCTCGAACCATCTCGAAGGAAGCCGACGCCGACCAGCCGCAAGGAGATGTGCCAGACGCCCCAGAGCACGCCACTGTCCGCAGACAGAAGGCGTCCTTTTCCAACGCTCAACATCCGCTCATTTCGACCCAGCTTGAACGTAACCACTACTTCCGCGCCGTACCCGACTCCCAAGTGGAACCCGTTCCTTCCGGTATCCACCCCCGGGTGATGGAGTGTCGCCTGGATTCCGAAGGTCTCGACCACAAGAGCCAAGCTGGGCCGCAAGTTGCGGCTTCACAACACCAACACATCCCACACGCCTACGACGGTCCCCATCTCTTGCCCGACTGGCTGCTCCTCCACAGCCCACTTGGTCCGAGCAAAGCTTATGCTTTGGACAGCCACCATGATCACGTTCAGCGCTTCGGCCCTGCACGTTCAGCGCAGTTGCCCAAAGCAGTGGAGTCCAACCTTGCCCCAGCGAACCTCGCATTCCCACCTTTTGCACTCAATCCTCCCACCATCACCAGCAACTCCGTCTCTCCGGCGTCCAATCAAGGCTATCATCCCGCTCTCAAGACCCTCATCAATCCTTGGCTCCTGAATCCCACCAGCCACCCCGCACCAAATTATCACCTCACTGTCCAGCCGCCATTGACCTTTCGCTTCAAACTATCAGACCCGGCATGCCACGCGGCTTTGAGAAGCTATCTCTTCCCATTCTTGCCCCTCGATCCAGCTCAATACGACTCTGCGGTCAATGTTTGGGAAGTCCTTTACATCGTGGAGGGAGATGCGATGGAAATGTTTCTGGCGCAGAGAGAGGATGGTCGGGATCGGAGCGTGGTCATGCCCGGCCGAGGAGATGGCATGCGGAGAGAGGAGAGGAGGTTGGTCATCTGGAGGAAGGAGACGGGGTTTGAGAAGTGGTGTCTTGGGCTGTGAAGAGATTGAGGTCGGGCTCACTGTTGAGGGTGAGATTCTGAGGCTGGGCTACGTTGGCGGAAAAGGCAGGGGCGACGAGGATTATAACGCTCAAATTAATCGTGCAGGAGCACATTTGGAATCACGAGATGAATGCTGAACTTACGGCATCGCACGCTCGAGGGCACGTGCTAGATGTGGTCGGGCGCACACAAAGCCAAAACTGATAATGTTGGTTCTCGCTTCTCTATCACGACTTTCTTCACTGGAGTGTTTCCCTATCGATTGCCCTGGTGCCCACTGCTTATTCGGCATGTCTTGGACGCTCGCTGACTCGGTCTGAGAACAGGAAGACAATCAAGGGAATCTCCATTAATCTCCTTGAATCATCGCAGGTCTCACCAAGCAAGCAAGAGGGCTTTCGAGACATGCGTCTGAACCAGCATGGTTGGATGACCAGATATGTAGGCCCACGGATTAGTAGAAGCTTGCACTCGCAAGGACCAAAGAACACCAGTCCAGGCCGCCATGGCCTGGTCTCTCGTAGAGTTCATCGCGCTCGTGTTTCGGATCACACCATTCATCAGAACATCCGCAGCAGCGGCACTCACGGTCGGAAGCACATCTCAAGATCCCCTGGAACCCTCTTCCGCTGACGTCTCCTGTTCCGCAGCTTGCGAGCGTTGAAGATGCTTCGCCATTGCTCTTGCGGCGAACAGTCCGAGCAGCGGGCAGCGAGATCGCCCAGATCACTACTGAAGGAGGTTCAGATGATCCGTCGCCGTTTACTGCGGATCCCGCATCAGCTCGCAATGCCGTGATCTTGCCCAGCGTCTTTCTTCCTCTCCGCCTCCTTCCTCAGCTCTTCCACCACCTTTTCCGCTACCTTAACCGCCTCCTCCGGCAATCCTGCCAACCTCGCCACTTTCAAAGCATGACTCTCCCGATTCACGCCTCTTCTCACCCGGTGATCATACACCCACCCATTACCACCCGCCTTTCCCCTCTCCTCAACATCCGTACACCAATACGCGACCTCCTTCCAACCCGCTGTCATGTCCGCCAACTTATGGAAATGCGTCGCAAACAACACCCGACTCTGATTCACATTGCGCAAATGATGCAGACACGCAAACCCGACCGCAACCCCATCTTCCGGGGTCGTACCGCGACCGACTTCATCCATGATGACGAATGATCTCTCCGTGGCGTGTTTGAGGATTTCAGCGGTCTCCAGCATTTCCACCATGAAGGTCGATTGGTCTTGGTATAGACTGTCCGCCGATCCGACACGGGAGAAGATCTTGTCGACTAATCCGAGCTCGGCGTACGCGGCGGGGACGAAGAGGCCGGTCTGAGCGAGGATGGTGATCAGAGCGTTTTGGCGGAGGTAGGTGGACTTTCCGGCCATGTTCGGACCGGTGATGAGGTAGATTTTCTCGTTGGCGGTTCCGACACGGCAGTCGTTGGCGGTGAAAGTGCGACCTTGGGTGGTGAGGCCCACATCGACGGTGGGATGGCGGCCGGCGACGATAGTGTGGGTTGTTGAGGAGTTGAGGATAGGACGGACGAGGTTGCAGTCGAGAGCGAGACGGGCGGATGATGCAGCGACGTCGAGTTCGTCGAGGAGAGCAGCGTTGCGGCGGAGAGTCATCATATTGTCCAGCACCGTAGCGCGGAGATGGCGGAAGACGCGGTCTTCTTCACTGCGGATACGGTGTTTGGAGTCGTCGATGAGGACGCCGAGGTGGGTCCATTCGGAGAGGTAGAAGGAGCGGGTGGATTTGGTGGAGGAAATGGTGCGTGCACCAGTGAGAGACGAGGCGGGTGATTTGGTGTCCTTGCCTTTGACATGGCAGAAGTGGCCAAGTTGTGCGGACCAGCGGAGGGTAAGGCTGGAGATGTTGAGCTCGGTGCGGAGGCGAGAGGCGAGGTCTTGCTTAGATTGGAGCAGTTTGTCGAGATCGATGTGCGCTCGTGCGAGGGTAGTCGATGCACTCCTGCGCATGATCCATATGTCGTCGGGCTTAGAGTCTGCCGGCTTCTCCACTGCGGACGTGCGGCGTCTGGACAGCTTGGGCGGCTTCTCGCCAGCGGTATCTGCAGTCACGACTTTTTCTGCCATTTGCTCTACCTCTTCATCCGCAGCATTCTCGGCGAGATGCTTTTGGTTCAGTCCTTCTTCATCGATGGCTGTTTGGATGTTCTTTGCAACTTTGGCTGGACCGTCCAGATCAAATCTATTCAAGACATCCCACAGGAACGTGTGATCTCGTTCCGCAGACTTCCCGCTTGCAGCATCCCAAGTAAGCTCCGAGCTCTCGACAATGTGATCATGAAGGACATTCACAGCCTCTTGCATCAATTCGACGGTCCGTGCAAGGCCAAGAAGATCATCAGCGTCTCCTTTGCCGATGCTGAATTTCTGCAGCAGTCTTGAAGTATCGAAAGTGCGTCGCAGTAGAGCGATGACATCCTCCCGCAGAGCGTCATGGTCCTTCAACTCTTGCACCAAGTCCAGACGGCTGTTGATGATTGAGAGCGACATCGAGGGAGACACAATTCGCTGGCTCAACAGTCGAGCTCCACTCTTCGTGGCAGTCTGCCGGATTGCATATAATAGACTGCCTTGAAATAAGCCGTCGCGAAGAGTGCTGCGAATCTCCAGATTCCGAAGACTTTGCTTGTCGATAGCCATGGTCTCTTCATCGGTACATCGAACAGGCTGCTGAAGTTTGAGGTTGAAATCTCGAAGTCTCTCCCTCACGTATTCCAGGACCAAATTTCCCGCGGCGACTTCCACGGAAGTGAAGTCCGGGCGGATCTCTTCCCGCACTGGTTGCTCCAGCGCGGAGGTCCATGCGTCGATCGATGTGCCAATTTGCTCGACGTCTTGCGAGTGGATCGTCAAGCGTCCATCTTGAAGCAACTTCTTCAACTGCGCATGATATTCGGGCTCCAAAGACGAGTCAAGCACAATCTCTCGAGGACTTATTCGTGCCACCAAAGAAGGCAAGCTGGCGAGATCAGCACTCTGCGTAAAGAATGCGCCGTTCGACAAGTCGACCCAGCTCAAACCAATGTTGGTCATTTGATGGGGTTTCTCTTTTACGTTTTGCTGACGATCATCATTCGGAGATCGCGGTAACGTACCATCGATGTGAATGCCTAACAGATAGTTATTCTCGGACGAGTCCACGAAAGTCTCATCGATCAGCGTCCCAGCCGTAACAATGCGGGTGACTTTCCGATCAAACAACATCGCTCCGCCCCTCGCCGCTCTCTCGCTCTCCGAGAGCGGCACTTGCTCGCTGATGGCAACCTGCTTGCCGAGGTCCTGTACAAACATCTTGAGATACCGCTCCAGTTGGGTGTGCTGGAATCCTGCCATGGGCACATCTCCAAGTTGAGTCGCTCGTTTCGCTTTCTTCAAGTTGACAAGCGGTGCGTACTGCTCAACTTGGTCAAAGTACATCTCGTAGAAGTCGCCAACGCGGGTGAGGACGATGCAGTCCTTGAATTTGTGGACATTGTTGAGGTGTTGTTGCAGGACTGGAGGATATGACTTCGCTGGTGCAGTGCCATCCTCAAGTGCGGGAAGAGGTGCCAGAGAGCCTTGAGGGAGGTCTTTGATCTTGATGGTCGTCTTGGTCTTCGCTCCTCGCGTCGAAATTCGACTTGTCCGGATCGTGTCAAGCGCGGTACTTCGAGAGCGCCATATTGAGGCGCAGCCCGTCAGGATTCGCTGTGAATCACATGTTGCGATCTTGACGACGGCTCTGGTGCTCATCGGGGAGTGGTAACGTATTGACCGGATCCGGATGTCTTTGGGTCGTCTCAGGTACCTTAAGACTTCGGCGTTCGTCGAGACGCCCCTGGAGCGGGAGCCAAGACGGACGGCTCGGCCCGAGACCAGCCGAAAGGCATTCAAGAGTTGTAGCAACGACCAATATCCCAATATCACTCGTCTTGCCCATCCATCATACATCTCGCAGAAAACCATCGATGGAAGTCAAGTATTTGTCCTACACTCGGATGCTTGCCGGTGCGGTCGATCGCTATCTCTAGTCGCCAGAGCATATGACGCCAAGTCGTTGTCGCATGCGACAGGCCACAGCGATGCCCGCTGTTTGAATGCGACCAAGATCGTTCGGACAGCAACTTGGTCGCAGAGTCGAATACCCCGGATTACTGGCAGATATGATCTGGTCTGCGCTGGGCGCAGCCTTGGGAATCCTTGGCTGAGACCGCTGGTCCTGGCCGTCAATTGCCGATCTTCCGCCGATCTTCCCCAAGCTGCTGTGCCGCACGGTCAGACTTGGGTTCCACGAAACGCATTCCACGTTGCTCCTCCCTCATCTGGATCACGTCGCCAAGAAGCACGGGCACGAAGGAAGCTTGGAACGAGTTCTGTGATGAGACCGTTGCAATTCATCCCGCACGAATCAGCGTGAGCCGGCTGTTTTGACTTGCTGAACTCGGGCGTTTCGTGCTGTTGCTATCTGCGACTTGAACGGTACATCAGAGCGCTGTACCACCACATCTCACACCACGGCCATGAGACCTGCAACAATGAATCCTCCGATCATGACACCGACCGATGTGTCCTTCGCCCGCACACCAGCGCCACGCTCCGCTTTGAGCAGGCACTTTCCATTGTCCTCCGGCGCTGTTTGTGCCAGTCGGAAACTCCTCACACCGTCCTGTAACTCGCTACAATCGGATGTGGTCTCGCTCTGGTCGCAACCGCCCCATAAAAACCACGGCTTCACGGTGCTCTCCAAACATCCCTCTTCGGGGAAGACCTGCAGCGTGAAATTGCCGGGATAGCTGGTGGCGTAGCCATAGATGTCGACTTGAATCTGGGAGTAGTTGGCCGTGGAGGAGTAGACATTGAGACCGTCCGCTCGGACGTCGTTTGTGCAGTTCAAGAAGTATGGATCGCAAGAGCTGAGCCTTCCCTGAGATTCGGTGATGGTGTCGTTGTCGTATTGATCTTGGGAGAAGAGTGTAGCCAGGTCGTAGCATGTGTCAGTATAGTTATCGAACATGCTGACTGCAATGGTTGCCGGGCCTGGACTTCCGTCGTACTGTCCGCATTCTACGCTTCTGGTCGCAGAATGCTCGGTCAGAACCAGATTGGCGATCTGGTTGTCGAAAGATCGCTCGCCTTGCGCCGAGCAAGCTGTTGCCAGAAGGGCGAGTATTGGCATTGTTGTGCGGGGAGACATTATGAATTTATGAACTTGAACAGCAAGGGCTTGGGACTGCGGTGGTGGTAGGGAGTGCTCGAACTGAGTTGTGCTTGGATTCCCGGGCGGAACGATTCAAATAGGTTTGGCTATGATCCTCGGGGTGATAGGCACCAAGCCGCTACTCGGGCATAACTTTCTGGGCAGGCTCGACGCTTCACGGGAAGCCTTGGGAAACTATAGCCGGTAGGGTCCTCCTGTTGGAAGACTGTAGATCAACCGCACTGCGCGTCTTCCGAGGCGCAGTAAATGTGGAATGCGTGCACGACGCCGTCCAATTCGCACATCTTGATTGCTCGGCCTCCAACTAACGCACTGCAAATGCACGAAAAGCATTTCTTTTAGATGTGACGATAACAGAGCTTGAAATTTGGCCGACATTTAGCATGATAATGACTGGACATTGACCTGAAACATATAAGCTTGCTACAAAAGAAAGAAAGAAGCTCGCAAAACCCGACGCCAAACATCCTCGTTCCAATATACGTGTGCAAGGCGCATTGCCGAGCCGGCCCGGCGCAGCGAACCTCAACCGGTAGCGGTTCCGGGAAACGAGTCGACTGCTCCGCAGAAGAATGACAGAGCACCAAATGGAGTCGCGACGCTCGGGAAAAGAGCGCCACCAGCTGCAATTTGCGAGATGACTGTGCCACAGCCAGCTCCCTCTCCACCAGAGTCGACATTGCGAAGGTCAACTCGGAGATCGCCGTCTCCCAAAGACGTTCCTCGCGATTGGAATGCCACAAAATCAGGTCCAGTCTCGATTACTCCTTGTCCAGGACGTAATCGCCGAACAGCGCGATCGAAAGCTCCGCGGGTGGAGCTGATGTAGGCCGCCCGCGAATCGTTTGGAAAGAAACCAAGTGCCCGAATGCAAACATCGGCGCCAGTCGCAGCTGTCACGCAGTACTCGTCCATATTATCACATGAGGTGGCCGCGCATCCCATGCTGTCAACGTAATCGAAGAGCTGACTGAAAGCCTGTGGAAATTGATCGGCCCCGGCGTTCAAGTCTTGGGCAACCACGTCACCGCCCCCAACCTCGATATTGGTCTGTATAGCTTGACGCTTCCTCGAGATACTCGTAGCATCTAGCGCAATGCGCTCTCCAGACGGACGGGTGAGGCGGGTGCCATTTGCGGTAAGGAAGTAATCTGGAAGTGGTCCCAGTATGAAGGCTTGCGTGGCACCGGCGGCAACGACCATGATAGTGGTTGAAAGATGCATAACAATGGTAATTGAGGAGACTGCGTTGGTTGGAGGTGATGAATGATTGTCAAAGAGCTCGGTATCCGATGGTCCATTCAGATTCGAAAGAAGGAGTAAATGAGGCCATATATATACTACTATGGCACTATCGACCGATAATCTCTCAAGTGCGCTCTACTTGTAGCCGTGTGCTTACGAATCCGCTCTGATTGCCTTATAACCGCCACCAATTGGAAAGATCACTCAGAGGAGAACATATGACAACACGTTCAGAAGGAAGCTCGGATCGTGACTTTGGGAGGACTGGAGGATCATCGGCCAGAATTCTTGACCGTTGTTTGGGGATTGATGGCCAAGGTGGGGCTGTCCGAGTCACAAGACGCTCTCCTCACGAACCTCGTCCGCCGAATTTGGAAGTATCAAGAGAATTGTTGCCGAACGGCTGGATGTAACGTTGCGAAGGATGCAAAAGCTTGCGCAAACAGATCGCGATCGTGCCATGTTGATAAACTCAGTCGGCTTTGTCCGCGGCATAGCACCAGAGACGCGACCCGCACGACAACTAGTCTTTGGCTGCACCTATGCCGGTGGAGACTTCGCCACGACTTGCAGAGTCAACGAAAAATCGCAGTAGGCTTTGGCGCCGGTCAGCATGACTCGAAACATGCCAGCTGCACGGACTGAGCTCTGTTCTGCCGCTCAAGTGGCACAGCTACGTATTGAGTGCTGTGCAAAGTCCAAAAGCTCATGCAGGTGTCTCTTCAATGGTACCAAGTCGGGTTTCGGACGCCGTCGGTCGAAGCTATCGCTTTGATTCGTCAGATGCGCTAACACCACTGCACGCTGGTAACATGTGCACCAGCGCAAGTACGCAAGCACGCACGAAGACCGTGGCTTGAAAACCAGAGTCATGTGGGACCTTCGCCGAGAAGGTTAGCTGTATCCTCATCAAAACCAAGCCAATAGGTGTGAGGAGATCTTTGGGATCGTCGCCTTCTGGTGACTAGGAAACGTCGAGAGCACGACGAGCCCGATCCCGACGGCATTGAAAGTCACGGACAAGCACGCTTTGATCAAATCTCATCAATCGTACGTTCAGCCGAAGTGGCATGCTCCGGTGGAAGCGGTCTGCAAATATCGCAGAGGTGTACCTGCGTGTTGTCTCATATATGGCCATGGGCATAGTTGAATATAACGTATATTCGGGCGGCAGTGGCATTCGACTGCCCAATCCGGGCCGTCTTTTGAACACCGCGAACGACACAAAGCTCGCCAGTTGAATGTCAATAAACCTGGGCGCCCGACTGGAGTAGTTTCGGGTCAAGTGGTTTGTGTGGTTCAGCAGAAGCAATATTGCGAACATTCGCGGTAGATTTATGCCAAGTATCAGGATAAGGTGAGGTTGATACTGTGCCGCGCTTGCTCGGACCGGATTTCGCCGCTCGTGCGATGGTGTACTAAACGGAAGTTTCCGCCACTACGTGTTTTTTAGTGATTTAACGGTCACGTGCAGAGCTGGTATAACTTTACTCCCTTAATAAACGCTCTTATTGTTGCTATATATTATTAACTATTGTTACCTAGCTACTAAGAGCCTACTAAGAGCTAATAATTATATATAAGTACGTATAATACGAACAAACCGCCGTTTACGTAGATAAGTAGTATCTTCCGCCCTTATTTCTTTCTCTCTCGAACATTAATATTACTACTACTACTACTAATCTCTACTACTCTCGCTCTCGCTCTTACTTATAATATAATAGCCTTTACTACTTAGAATATACTATAAGGCGAAGCTATTAAGAAGGCTAGACTCGAATCGTAGGGCCTACCGATCGAGCGCGACGATATACTAATACGAGATATTAATAATCCTCTAACTAATACCGATACTCTAACTCTAATACTACTACTATCTCCTTCGACTCTACCTAAAGAACTCCGAGCCTACTATATACTAACTATAATAGATTAATTCGCTCCGTAGTATATTAGCGTCGCTGCTTAGAACGAAGCTATTACTAAAGTATAGTTAGTAGATACTACTATACGGAAAAGCGGAAAGTAGACGCTTAACTACTATAACTATATAGGTCGAGTATAGGAGACGGACGAAGGTAAGTTTAATCTAGGAGATCTCGGTATATCCTAGTACGATCTTAGCTAATTATCCCGTTTAGGATTACCGGCGTTTACCGAGTATAGACTCTATAAGCAAGTAGGCTACGTATGTCGCGTATATAAGGACATTAAGACGTATAAGACGACCTACGGATATTACTTTAGCTATAGTAAGGCTAACTACGGTGCTAGTAAGCTAGTTAATAAGGAAGTAGAGCCTAATGCTACTAGTAATATATTATTTAGAGAAATAATAGAAGAGTTCGAGGCGAAGGTAGTAGTAATAGAGGGAGATATTAAGCTATTAACGGATACGAATTTAGAGCTAGAGAACAAGGGTAAGGTACTACTAAGTAAGATCGAACTCCTTAAAGGTAGCTATAGCGCTAAGATTAAGGGACTTATAGGTAAGATTAAACTCCTTAAAGATTAGTAGGTAGATTTGTTAGTAAGCTATAAGCTAAACTAAGAGGACTTAGTCGTAGCGAGAGAAGCGTTAGAGGAGAAAGATACTATAATTAAGTAGCGTTTAGCGAAGTTAGAGGGCAAATAGGTAAGAAACGTACTAAGATATAGTAAGAGTCGCTCTCGAGCTACTAAATAATACCTAAGTTTCCTCTATATATACTTCTATCGTATCTGCTTCCTTTATATATACTACCCTTGCCGTATACTATACTAAGAGCCGCTATAAGATAATACTAAGATTCGCTCTTAGCCCTCTTCTACGTTAGAATCCTCTTCCGACCGCTCCGCTATAGACTATTACTCTACTCTATAGACTCCTTAACGACTAGCTTATTAACGACTAGCTTATTAACGACTAGCTTATTAATATGCTCGTCTATAGTAGCGGTAGGCTTATCGACGACCGGCTCTACCTTAAAGCCCTTCTACTCCTACTTAAGAGGGATCTCCGGTAATTTAGAGCGTTCTTATAATAGTATAAGGTTTAGAGTATATAATAGCTTACGTATACGCGATAGCTTACGCTCCTTCTTTATCGATAGTGCCTTCGCTATTATATTAGCTGCTCCGGAGGACGTTAAGGATACTATTGTCTTAACTAGCGTCTATACTAGTAGCTCCGTAGAGCTAGACTCGGCCGCCTTCTTCTTAGCCCTTCTTACGGCTACTACTCTAGCCTTAACAATTATATCCTATAAGCTAGAATCGGAGTTAACGTCGTTGTCGATAATAATTATAGAGTTCTAAAGTCTTACTAGTAAGGATAGCTAGAGCTCTAAGCTAGTAGTACGTTTACTAGGCCTTAAGGCACCGGCGGTAGGCTCGTCGATAGGCTTAGGCTTAAGGGATCTAGTAAGTGCTAATTTAAGAGCGAGATTAGGGCTAAGAGATATGTCGTTACTACCGAGAGCCGTAAATGCCTCGATCTCCTACTATAGCTAGTTCTTGTCCGATAGCTTAGGCTTAGCCGGTTACTTAGCCGCCTTACCCTTAGAGGTAAGATCTGCGGTAAGAGTAGCGCTAGCGTTAGTCGTAGCGGCGAGCTCGTTAATAAATTTACTACCGCTCTACTCCTTCTTCTTTATCTCTCTTAGTAGCTTAAACGGCAGTGTAGGCTTCTTCGTAACGGATAATCTAACGCGCTACTCTAGCCGGTGCTTAGATTTATTGCTAACAAAGCCTCCGTAGACGTTAAACTAGCTAAGCTCGTTAATAAGTTGCGTAACGTATATACTAGCCTTAACGAGCCTAACTATAATATTAGGGAGGAAGGGCGCTAGCTACTAGAGGATGCTTAGCGATATAGTACTATTATTACCTAGCCGAACAGGTTAATTCTCGTCGTTATATTTAATCGTAAGGAAGTAGTCGTAGTATCGAACACTAAGGCTACGGACTCGACGGCTAGTAGTATCGCTCTTATTAAGGAGCTAATCTAGTAGCTAGGATTTATACTCTTCTACTAAGATCCCCGCTAAGATAGCGCTTATCTCGTCGACAACGCCTTAGCCGGTCTACTCGAAGGCATCCTTCGGTTCGCTATAGGTATATACTACCGGCTTACGAGTATTTACGCTAACTATATATATTATATAGGTAATACTAACTTCCTACGGAGTTTCGACTTATAGTCTACTATATCGGTTATTAGCTACGTTGTTAGCTATAGTGTTGCCTATAGTATTAGCTACTAGATCGGTCTATTAAATCGGCGGAGTTAGCGATAGAGCTACGGCGGTAGTAGCTTAAGCGGTAGTAGTAGCCTAAGCGGCATTAGCTACTTAAGCTATATAGTCGAGTAATAGACCGCGAGTGCTAGTATTAGTAGGGCGTATAGACTTCTTAGAAGTGCTCTAGCGAATTAGATTAGTATAACCGGACTATAGAACGCTATATCCCTTATAGGCTCTAGTGCTAGGCTTACTTACTAGCGGCGCGGCGTACGTAGTAGAAGCGCTCTTAGCGCGGCTCTCGGTAGATAGTAGATCGTAGCCGTAGTTGCCGTAGTTACTAGTAAGTCCGATATAAGGAGCTCTACCGTCGGTATAGAACTTAGTATAAGTAGGTATAATTAAGGGGTTCGTTTAGGGCTAGATACGTATGTATTAGACTAAGTATACGTAAGTTGTAGGGCGTAAATTAGAGGGCGTAGAGGGTATAGAGGGTATAGAGGATAAGAAGGGCGAGGAGCTAAGGGCTAGGAAGGATTAAGAGTAGAGTTTTTATTTAAGGGCCTATTATACTAGGCTCTTAGTGCGCTCTACTTATATATCTTAGATAGGGAAGCTATTCTCCGCAAATATACGCCTTATACGATCCCTTAGCTATAGGCCTGCACCTTAGGCTAACGTCTTAAACTCTACTAGCTTACTACCGGCGGCTAGATAAGTAGCGGCTATAGCGCGGATATAAAGATATACGACGACATAGAGCTTATTACTACTTATAGTCTTCTTACGACTATTTAATTTAGTAGGGAGTCTAGCGGCGGCAAGAGAATCGTTAGCCTATTGTATAGTACTAGGCGGAAGGTATAAAACGAGGTCTATATATATATAAATTAGCGAGCCGCCGGTGTTACCTAATAGGTTATATCTCGGGTAGATCTTAGTAGAGATCTCGGCAAATAGGTATCTTACTAAACTCTTCTATTTAGTCGATTATTTCTTATATCTACGGATACGTAGTGTCGAGATCGATGCCGTATAGCTTAGTGCCCTTAAGCTCTAGATAGTCGTAGAGGATATTCGGAATACTATTAATATACTCGGGGATCTTAGGGTACTTACGAATACGATAGCTATTAGAAGTTTTAACAAACAGCTAGACGGTATATCGTAAGACTAGTAGGTAGATAGTAAGGAACGCTATACGGTTAGCCTTTTAATCCTCGTTATATAGATACTTGTTACGGAGCTTAATAAAGAAGTTACGCTACCTATTAAACGCCGCTGTTGCTCTAAGACCCTAGAAGCGTTTAATAGTATTGTTGCCCTTACTAGTTATATACTAGAAGGCCTTATTAAAACGAAGTAGGTACCCTTCTTAATACTCGCGGAAGCATAGATAAGTATCGGCTATTATCGGAGTTTCTACGCTATAGTTAGTACGTATAATCTATATATATAGGTTAGCGAGAGCGTACTAAGAAGTACACTAAGATTGGCTTACCTAAGGAGTCTTCCTATAGGCCTTAACTATACTAAGATATTAATAGAACACTAAGAACTTTGTCTTAGCTATAGTGCCGACGTACGCCTATATAACCCTACGTAAATATATATTAATATAGTAGTAGAACTATATACTAAATAGCTCTAGCTTATAGTATATATCTATAGACTATATATAATCCGGGCCCTTAGCCTTTAGAAGGTAAGAGCGAACCTTTACTCTCTTACTAATCCGGCGTGCATTAAATAGTGCAGGATTAAGACGGTAGGCGATGCTAAAGATCCGGTCCCTATATATACGGATTAGCACTAAGAGCTTTACTAAGAGCCCGAGATCGCGAACCTTCCGATTAGTCTAAACTCCTTCTATATCTCCCTTACGAGGTTACGGTATCCGTAGTCTTCTAACGCTCTACCCTTAATTATACTAACTAATATACCCTTAATAATCTCGTCGTAGGATAGTAAATCGTCCTTAGGGATTCTACGGTAGTAGCCTATACTCTTCCTTAATTAAACGAACTACTACTTCGAGAGCTTAAATCCGTCTAACTATAGGATCGTATAGTACTTACTATCGTTCTTATCCGTCTACTAAAACAGCTTATTAATCCTTATACGTAGACGCTCCTTATTAGGGATACTAAGCTCTAGCCTACGTAGCCTCGTTATAATGCCCTATATACGTATCTGCCTCTCGAACGAGCGGGTCGATATATCTAGGTTCTTATACTCTCTTAGCTAAGCTCTTACTACGTTGTAGCTTAGGCCTAAGACGTAAAGTAATAGCTTAATTTCCTCGCGGAGGTACTTATAATCGGGCGGCGGGCGTAGTATCGTAGTAGGATCGCACTAAGAGTAGTAGTAGGAGAAGTAGAGCGCTAAGGGCGTATATATTCGTAAGGGCGTATATTCGTAAGGGCGTATATTCGTAAGGGCGATAGTAGTAGTTATAAGGACACCCTTACGATAACGCCTCTAATATAAGGACACCCTTACGATAACGCCTCCTACCTGCCCTAACCTAGACTATCCTAGTACTATAGATTACCGGTGCTATCTTATCTAACCTAGACTAGGACATCCTATAAAGGAACGAACCTTACGGGCGCACGACGGCCCCCGATAGGACGCTAGGTTGCGACCGGTGCCTAGTTAGGACGGAGAGATATATTTAGTAATACGAGGGACGGGTATATAGCCTTAAGGGACACTCTCGTCTATTCCCTTCCTTATCGAATCGACTCGTTATATTCTATAACTATTTATTTTCGGTATAAGCCTATATTCGCCCCTCGAGGTAATCCTAACATTCGATTCGATTAAAAACAACTATATAACTATACCGAAAACTACTAACATAGCTCTAA
>JYJE01003881.1:0-11176 GCA_000983655.1 Zymoseptoria brevis | reverse complement strand
TACGTATAACATTAAGGCAACGACTTTAAGCTACTTAGAGCTAATAGATATAATTAATACGATAAATTTAAGCTATATATTATGTTTATTAGTCTTGTGGTTGTAATGTTATTAACGGTTAAAGTAGTGTAAATAATAAAGCTATGCTCTCGTAAAAGTGTTGCATTACGTAATCCGTTCACAGCGTGATCCGCTCTTCTACAATCTGGACTCGTGCACTCTCTCTTCCCGGAAGGAGCGGGCCATGTTAGCAGCCGCCGTTGCAAATTCGCATGAGCGTTCGGAGATGCATAAGGCGAGGCCGCCCGCCGCTGCGTCTTTTCAATTCTCGAGCCATACGAGGTATCGCAAACATGCGCTCTCCTTCGATCCTGTTTCTCGTTGCGAGCATTCTTTCGATCGCTGGTGCTGACCCGCACTCTTCGCCGAAGAACATCTGCAACAGGCATCCTTACTCTGACTACGCTTGCCTCGCAAATTACGCTCCCGCGGTCAACTACTGCAAACAAAAGTATCCTTCTAATGTCGTTTGCAAGACTATCTACTCCACCCAAACTGTAATCAAGACCAAGCTCGCTCAATGCGGCCCTACGCCAGCCTAGTATTACGCCAGGGACGCCGAAGCAGACACCGACGTTGAGCCCCGCTACTACGACAATGGCGATGCCAGGAAGTGGAACCTACTCAGAAACAAGGGCCAGTACGAGCTGGGAACTTTCTGTCGTTGCAATGGATACCCAAGGACGAAGTGCACGACCAAGACGGAGTGGTCGTACAAAACAGTGTACACGACTAAGAAGTGCCCGTCCACCACTCGTCTGGCTACTACCACTCGTCTGGATACTACCACCCGTCTGGCTACTCCCACTCGTCTGACTACTACCTCGATCCGTCGTACCACCAGCACTACGAGGAGGACATCCGCCACTTTGAGATTGTCGATTTCCACGTCCACGTCATCAAGCAGTGTGCGGACGACCATCAGTTCGACCATCAGCTCGATAATCAGCTCGACCAATGAAGCCGATCCCGTCTCGAACTCTCTGGACGGCACCACCACCTCAAGCGCTATCATGAGCAACGTCTAGTCTAATACGGCCACTGCCACGGCCACTACGACACTCGATACTGCTCCTCCGACCGTCACAATCTGTGAGTGCAAAGACGTTCTCGATTACTTCTCCTCTGTACCAACGCACATCTGACTCGTCCTCTACCGCAGGCACTAGCACGAAAAATCGCGAGGCAATTATATACGAAGACTATGGGGCTTACGGTCCCAACTCACCAGTCGCTTCATCGCAAGCAAGCAGTGCAGCAACGTGCGCCGATTTCGCCGACCAAGAATATGGAAACGGGGCTGTATTCGACTTCAACCCTATGACCGGGCTCTGCAGAGTGTTCGCTGTCGACCGGAGCGAACCTACCATCAAGCAGACCTCGCAAGGGGTCCTCTTCGGCTCTATTGGAGGTCCATGCGCATCAAGCTCCACTTCTGTTCGCATTTCGACCGCTTTTGCCACCGAAACCGCTACAGCGACAGCCTGCACAGCGGGAACCTTTCGCTTGAGAGCAAGGGGCACCAACACATACCTCAGACGCTCGGCAAACGGATTCAACATCAGATCTACAGCTCAACGCTCAGCCGGTACAGAGTACAGGCTAGATGGCGTACGTCTCGTAGACGATGAGCTGGACAGATATTGGTCGCATCAAAACACCAACAAGGAGGTAGAAACCTACGCCGGAGGAGACAATGCAGAGTACCCGAATCGGATCAGCTGTTACTTCGATGATCGCAACATACAATGTACCGGAGACTACCAAGAGGACGCCAGTTTTCAGATCTGCCCGATCTCCCAATTCGACGAAGATCTGGTCCTGGCGCACAACAAGTTGCGGTCTGACTGCGTCCTTTACGCTTTCGAGGCTGTCTGCCATGGGGATCCAGACAACCCTGTCGCCACCACCACATCTCTAGCAACTGCAACGACATCATTCTCTTCGACCATCGTCACCTCGATCTCTGCCACGACGACAGCTGCAGGTCCTGTTACATGCAATGTCATCTTAGACGGCGGCTTCGAAAACGTCCCCAATGACAGCTTATACACGACCAATATCCAGGCTGGTAGTTTGTACCGTCCGGGGGTCCAACGCCGAGTTCCAGTCCAACAGCGGCGGGGCTGCTACCAAACCCCGTATGGCAACGAATTTGTCAGAGTTGGCATCTACCAGGGCTCGACAGACAACAAATTGACGCAGTCTGTGACTGGCATCATCCCCGACACAGAGTACACGCTGTCGATGAGCTACTTGCCTGTTTGCACCGGAAGAGCTTGCGGTGCCTGTGTCATCAGTTTCAGAATCGGCGGGTCGCGTTACGATAGCGTGGGCATCCAGGCTTCCCAGACCGGGTGGGAAACCTACGTCCCGGATATCTTCCTGTTCGGGGCTCCTAGAGCTAGCAAATTTTCCATCGATGTGGGATGCGCTGGCAGTCCCTCCAGCACGTCTGGCCTCGATGTGCTTGTCGATAACATCTCGCTGGTCAGCAAATCGCCTGCGTGCGATGGTGACAATCTCCCTGTTGACTCGACCACTGTCACTACACAGCAGTCTATGACCTCCACCACCACTTCCGCAGTGGAAATAGCCACGAGTTCGACAACAACCGTAACTGCGACGTCAAGTACAGCCCAAGCTTGCAGTACCGGGCGTGATTGAGTGGAGGCGAGGCGATGTAGTTGGGAGAGCAGGTTGGCACTCTTACGACTGACGATGTGCATGGAATACACATAGACTAGTGCTTTCAATTCCGCATCTTTCCATACCACCGTTGTAAGACATTGATACCGTTCGGTAGTGATGAGATCGATGGTTGGCACAATGCATAGGATGAGCACATTCGACTTCTTAATGGTGATGTGAAAGAGAAGAAGTCGTCATGAACGAAGGAACGCTTAGAGTGAAAAGTTGATGCCTGAGGTTTCGCGTCGAGTTCGTGCTTCTGCGACACGTCTACCTTCGAGGCCGCTGCTGCTCCAGGAAACACATCTCTGACATCTCAATCCACTCAAGCATGGCGCAAGACTACAATGAGTACCTTGCTGTGCAAGTGCTCAACGAGCTGCAGTTCGTAAGTCGTCTTCATCATCCATGCTCATTCAAGCGACGACTGACAATGTATAGATCAGCTACCGCAACTTGAGCAGAGCATTGAAAGTCCACAGCAATCTCGCGAAACAGTACGCACCTATGCGCGTAAAAGCATGTCAAACTTCTGATCATGTTTAGAATGCTTTTCGACTTTCACCGCAAGCAGAACAGCAAGAAGCCCGGCAGCGTCCACGCAACCTACATTCTCAGCGGCACGAAAACGATCGCCCAAACGAGCCCGATGCAAAGCCAGAGTCAGCAGGATGGGGACGACAGTATCATGCAGAGCAGTCCGCTGCTACCGAGCAGCTCGATGCAGCCGCAAGACCACGAGTCGGAGGCTATCATTCGCATGCACTCTGTGATGTTGGTACGGGAGGAGCATCTCGAAGAAGCACGGAAGCAGTTTGCAAGCATTTCCGGAACACACATCTACAGTCTACAGCCAAGCACTGTCGGAGATATACAAGTCTTGACAGACTGCAACAGACGGGTCGCCGCCGAGCATGCTGGAGAGGATTTTATGAAAGAGTGGAAGCGGCATGGTGGGATACAAAACAGGGATGTCAGGAGGAGGGCCAAGGGCGGAGTGCCACCGAAAGTCGTTGCTCCTGCGACATCTGCGGCTGGGAAACCCGCTTCTGTAAAGGCAGCGGCGCCCGCGGCATCGACCAAAGCAGCCACGCCCTCCGCAGAGGCCAAACCCGCCGAGAAGACTGTGCCCGCCAGCAAGTTCGACACGACCAGGAAGCCTGCAAAGAAGAACGACTCCAGCATCTTCAAGTCGTTCGCCACAGGGACCGCCAATGCCAAGCGAAAGGCGGAGGAGTCCCAGAAAGCAGCCGCGGCTGCCGAGAAGGAAGATGTAGCAATGGGCGGCTTCTCCGACGACGATGACGAGGACGCGGGATCTGGTCTACCGGAAGAGCTAGCAGAGGTCAAGGAACCAACGGGCGAGTCGAAGAACGATAGAAAAGCTAGGCTCGAGGCTATGATGGACGATGAGGATGAAGAGATGGAAGACCGTAGGGCGACGCCAGGTACAGCAACGCTCGCCGAGGTCGAACATAGTCAGCATGACGATGGCGCGATCGATGGAGCTTCCTCACAGGCAAAGGAAGAGCCGAAAGAGACGGTGACAGTCGAGAATGGACGGAGAAGAGGTCGCAGGAGGGTCATGAAGAAAAAGACCGTGAAGGACGAGGACGGCTATCTTGGTATGTCTCCTGCTATTGCATACGTCCATGATCGATCGCTAACTTTTGCAGTCACCAGGGAAGAGGCTGTTTGGGAGTCGTTCTCCGAAGATGAACCAGCACCCAAGAAAGCCAAGGTGCAGGTGGCCGCAACCACAAAGGCTGTCAAGAAAGGCGGAAAGCCCGGACAAGGAAATATCATGTCATTTTTTGGCAAGAAGTAGAGCAGCAAGCATGTTTCTCGAGGACTGGGTTGCGGAACGATTTACATTCCAGATCGCGCGGTTTTGGCGCCTTGCGCAAGAAGAACGCGTACATCTATTCCCACTCTCGCGAAACACTTCACTCCGACCTAGCACTTTTGCTCACAACGTTTCTGCTTACTAGCAGTCCTTCATTGCTACTTCAGACTTGACCGGCGATGTCGTCGTTGTACTCGACGAAGTCTCTCGGCAGAGTATGGATTCCATCACCGGCCCGGAACAAGAGCAGAATCGGCTACACGTGGGCTTCGCCAGCACACAGCAGCACGCGAGGACGATACGATAGCTGGCCATCCGACTCACCGAAGAGACTACTCTGGAACCGCCTCTCTCCATCTCCAACTCCAATGACCAAGCGATGGAGCAAGGTACATGAAAGATTCGCCTTGGCTGCTGCGCTGTTGCTCCTCATGCTGTGGTTCGCATTGAGTAGGAGCAGTCTATTGCATCGGCGTGACATTCATTTCCCTCGTCACCCATGGTCAATCAGGACTAAGCACCGCAGCACCACACCGCCACCGCCAGGCAAGACTTGGAGTGAGTTTGCGTACGCGACATACGCCACAGATTCGGACTATCTCTGCAATTCTCTCATGCTCCTCGAAACTCTCCATCGCCTTGGATCGCAGCCTGAGCGACTGCTACTATATCGGCGAACTTGGGACTCTTCACCACCAGACAGCATCGAATCACGACTCCTCGCCGAAGCCCGTGATCTGTACTCCGCGACTCTCCAGCCCATCGACCTCCAGGAGGTGTCCTCAATCTCAGAGGCTTCGACCTGGGCGTATTCTCCCACAAAGTTGCTCGCTTTCAACCAGACTCAGTTCTCGCGTATCCTCGCCTTGGACTCTGATTCCACTCTACTACAGCCCCTCGACGAGCTTTTTCATCTCGCCGAGGCTCCGGTCGCAATGCCGCGCGCATACTGGAAGCCTCTCATTTCAGACGGTAGCCAGATCGAACTTACTTCTGCGGTGACCCTTCTCACGCCTTCCAGCGAAGCTTTCGCTAGCATTCAAGCTGCGCTACTTACCCGCGGAAAGGAGGATTTCGACATGGAGATCTTGAACAAGCTGTACGGAGACTCTGCCCTCGTCCTGCCACATCGCGGCAACATTCTGCTTACTGGCGAATTCCGCGAATCGAGCCACTCCGGATACCTCGGTGACGCAGGTGAGGTCTGGGACGCGAAGAAGATTCTGCGCGAGGCGAAATATGTGCACTTCAGTGACTGGCCGCTACCAAAGCCCTGGCAGCCGATGTCGAAGCCAGCTTGGGAACATTACCGGCCGATTTGCGGAGGTGGTGTTGCGGAGGCTGATCTCGGGTGTGCAGAAAGAGAGATGTGGGAAGGTCTGCATCGTGACTTTCGGGAAAGGAGACGGGTGAGTTCCAGATTATCGACCGTGTTCAATATCGTTGGATTGCTGACGTTGCTGCTGTCTAAGCGAGTCTGTGGCTCGGAGCTGATGGGTTTCGAACGGATCGAGGTGGAAATAGAACGACAAAGAGTATATGCAGAGTCAAATAAAGTGTTGGTGGATGTGGATGCCCAGCGTCAGGATGGGACAATTCAAGCTGGGAGTGCGTCGTTTAGGTAGCCACACACACGGACGGAACTCATCTTTTCTAGACAGAATGAATGCTGGCGAACGCAGTCGAAAGAGTTCCGATGCACTGTAAAATTGTTGATGTCGAAGAAATGTAGTGGGCTGATCCTCCGCGGCTCGAACAGACTTCAAGCTTGCAGGTTTGGCAGGAACAGGTGACGTCTGCGCGACATTCTGGAAGGTTGCATCATGCATAATGTTCCATCATTTTTCCTGCCCACTACAACATTTTCCATCCGCGCGGGCTTGTGTCTATTCCCCCTTATGACCTCAGGATAGGCCGGTGTGGATGCAATGCCCAAATCTCATGGCCTCACAAAGCTGTTGAACACAATCCAGGTCCAAAATGACTACTCCGTCCTCCCGGCCGGACTCGAATGGCGTTCCAATACTGTTTTCATCATAGCTACCGTGGCAGTCGGTCTCTTCACGGATCTCTTCCTCTACGGCATCATCGTCCCGGTGCTTCCTTTCATGCTTCAAGATCGCGTCGGAGTTCCTGAAGACCAAGTCCAAAGCTATGTCTCCGCCTTGCTGGCCGGATATGCAGCGTCATCAGTGATTGCTTCGCCCATTGCTGGATACTTCGCGGACAAGACGGCCACGAGACAGGCGCCATTCCTGTTTGGGCTGGCGGCTTTGCTGGCTTCTACGGTACTGCTGTTCCTTGGGCAGACGGTGGCGATTTTGGCTTTGGCCCGAGTCTTGCAGGGGATCAGTGCTGCGGTTGTCTGGACGGTCGGGTTGGCTATGTGCCTCGAGACAGTTGGTCCAGAGAACCTTGGGAAGACCATTGGAAGCATTTTTGGATTCATCTCGGTGGGCGCTTTTGCGGCGCCACTTCTGGGTGGTGTTCTGTACGAGAAGACGGGCTACATTGGAGTCTTTGGCATTAGCGCGGCGATGCTGGTCGTTGACTTTATCATGCGATTGCTCGTGATTGAGAAGAAGATCGCACTGAAGTACCATGCCGAAGACCCGGATGCTGTCGGTGACCTCACTGCCAGACAGCAGGAGCAGAACAGCAACGACGAGGAAGAGCAGGACTCGAATGAAAACAATAATGACCAGAATGACGAGCAAACTCCACTGCTCGGCAGCGTACCACCTCCGGACGACTACTATAACCTACCATCGGCCGATTCAATGTCCGGCCTGTTCAGAAAGATTCCTCTTCTCAATTGCTTGTCGGACCCCATGCTACTCACTGCTCTGCTGATCTCCATGGTCCAAGCACTCCTTCTGGGGTCATTCGACTCCACGATTCCAACTTTTGCGAAGCAGGCCTTCGGATTCGCACCTCTCAAGGCCGGCCTTCTCTTCATCCCACTCGGCGTTTTCGACTTTGTATTTGGTCCGGTCATCGGATGGGCTGTAGATCGGTATGGCACCAAAGTCGTCGCCGTATTCGCATACGGCTTCCTGGGACCAGTGTTGATCTGTCTGCGACTCGTCCAGCCAGGAGGAAGTGATCAGATTGCCATCTATGTTGTCCTACTCTGTGGCTGTGGGCTCGGCCTCGCCGGAATCGGAGCACCCAGCATTGTGGAAGCTGGAGCGATTGTACAAAAGTACTACGAAGCGAATCCGAAGCTTTTCGGCCAGAATGGCCCTTATGCACAGCTTTATGGACTGAGCAGTATGGTGTTCAACCTCGGCTTGGGCATCGGGCCTGAACTCGCCGGAGAGTACAAGGAGAAGATTGGATATGGCAACATGAATGCTGTGCTGGCAGCCATTTGCTTTGTCACCTGTATCTTGTCGTTTGCGTTCATTGGCGGGAAACCGGAGATACTCGTAAGAAACAAGTGGGTTCGAGCAAGAGGCAGATGAGGCATGATAAAAGAATCGCAAACGCAGGCCCTCGGAAAGGCATCAGGCAAGAAAGAGTAAAACAGGACTTTGATGGGGCGCATTACAGCACGGAGACGGGTCAGCATGTATAGCAACAATCTTACAGACACTGATGACGGCGAACAGCATTGGTCGGGGTACCATCAACAGATCTATCTCTCATCGTCCCAACCGCAGTCCTCGAAGTTTGGGCACAGGTAGTGATTCGGTTCGTCCTCGATCGGGAAGCTCAAACCAGAGTTGGTTTCGGGCAAAGACGCCGCTCTGTACGAGCTTTCCGAGCAAGTAAATCCGGGAGAAGGGGTAAGGGGGGCCGAGTCGGGGGGATCTATCCCAAGAAACTAGAGATGATGAGCAGATAGGCAGCGAACAGGGGATCAAGTCGAGTCTCTTGTGCGCCAAAATCTTGGGGAATATTGAAAGCGCCGTGAGGTGCCGGAGTGTGATTCGATTGATGCAATGATGTTGCAAATGGTGCTCGACAAAGACACACATGTTACTAATACCATGGCAAGAACCGACTGAGTGGAAACAGGAGAGCCACAAAGTGCATCCACTCGAGTAAGTCCTTCGTACGATCCTCGATGTACCATGGCATTTGTCCAGTCTGCTGATGGACGTCATTGTGGGGATCGGACACACAGAATGGGGAGAGAAAGATGTCTCGGTCGATGATTTGTATACCTTTCTCGAGTTGACGTACAAAGCTTTAGGCAGCCACCAGCGCCATCGTGTGTGACAGTGCCCTGTGATGTCCTCGTCGTCAAAGGCAAGCAGAAAGTGCTTTCGAAAACGCCAGGCAGGCTGCGCGAGTAACGAGAGTACTCACAGATTTGCAGTAGCATTCGGTCGGTTGGAATTTTCTGGTAGACAAGCGCTCGTACCTCGCGTAATTTAGTACGAGGATTCTACATGTATATAACTCTTTCTCGAAAATAGTATTCCAAAAGAGCAGAATGCTGGAAATGGGAAAACACAAAAGAAAAAGTTTTGCATTCGGCATGTCATGAACAGGAGGGGATTCGAACGTTTCGGTTGTTAGTATGAGTTGATCAAGACAGTAACGGAGATGAGTACGAACCCCCTGCCACCAAAGGTGATGAGAAAACACCCTGATCTAGAGTCAGGGAAGCGGAAGCTTCTGCACATGAGTTAGCACGGATGTACCGATCGGCCGAGACTTTGCAACAAGCTTACGAGTCACACGCCATAACCACTCGGCCACCTGTCCTAACTGTGTATCCTATGCGCCTTCTCGGAAAATTATAATACTATAACCCCTTTTGCGGAAGTACCCGCTTTGCACGTTACCCCTCCTTGCACCTAGTAGTTTACTTCTTCTTTAGGTTGTCTATTTACGTTGTCTAGTTACGTTGTCTAGTTACGTTGTCTGTTTATGTTGTCTGTTTACGTTAATTTTTAGTTTAATACCTTAATTACTACGTACTCTATCGAAACTATCTAAGTTAATAGAGTAAGGCTAAATTAGTAGTAGAGAGTCTTAAAGCTATATAGTACTATAAGTAGATTATACCTTAGGCTATAACTTCGTAATATATATAAGCCCGACTATAGAATATACCGAGTAGAGGTAGTATAGTTATTCTACGTCTTCTTTAACGTCTCCTTTAAACATATCTACCTACTCCTTATCCTATTATAGCTACGTTTCTAGATACTAATAGATAGCTCTTAAGTCTTACTAAAACCTAGCTAGATCTTAGAATATACCTTATAGATATTTAAAAATATCGAGCCTAGCAAAATTCTTAAGGAGGTTATAGACCTCGGACTAGGGGCCTAAGCCTTTATAGGATAGTAGTCTATTATATATACTATATAATAATATAGATAACCTAGTACTAAGTAGGTTAGAAGTATAAGGAGTAAATATATCCTACTCCTCTAGGTTCTTTAATACTCTAGTAGCAACATTCGATATAATTCTAGCTTACTAGGTAGCTATTAGCTAAATGTCCTTAGATAGTATAATAGCTAGCTCTAGGTTGCTAGTAGTATTAGGTCTACTAATATCCTATACTATAATATAGTACTTTATAGAGGAATTAAGTCTACGAAACTACGTAGTAGTAACCTTAGGTCCCTAATACTAGTACTTACTATATTAAGTATAGTAATAGATTAGTATTACTAGTATATCTAGTAGTAAAGTATAGCTAAAATAAGGAAGCGTACTAGTTTATAGAAAGAGTATTAACTTATTATAGGACTAGTAATATTTAGTATATCTAAAATTACTATCTAGAAAAGTACTTAAGAGTTCGATTAGAAGTCTAAGTCTCCTATACTTAGTTAGTATTTAGTAAGATAGCTATATTAAGGCCCGTAATACCTATAAGTATACTCTTCTAATATAGAATAGAAGAATCTTTAGTAGCTAACTATTATAGCGTTTATATATATTATACGATATAAGGACCCCCTTACGTAAGCATAATCTAGCCTTATCTCCCCTAAGCTAGGCTATCCTAGCTTTAAAGGGCGTAATAGTATATAGATTAAGGTAGTATAATCTAGCTTACCTCCTAATGCCTAACGTTAGGGATCGATAGGCTACAAAGAGGTAGAAAACCCCGCGTATAATAAGAGAGGTAAAGGATAGGGGAATAAAGCCTAGCGGTAGCCGTATATATAGCGAAGGAGGCTTACCTCCTCTATTCCCTCCCTTAACGAATCGAGTCGTTACTTTCTAAAGCCTATTATTCGATACTCCCCTACTTTAATCTTTCCCTATCTTATTAAGAGGTAATCCTAACATACGACCTAATACGCCCTTATAGTTAGGAAGTATTATCTCTACTATAGTAGACTTAGTATCGCCGGGACCCGGAGGACATAAGGGCCTATTATCCTCCTTTTAAGGATAGAGAAATTCCTTTAGAAGGGCTTTTAAAGTAGTGTTATAGGGCAATTAATGCTAAATATAGTTTATAGTATAGCGTAGTTTTAGGTCTTAGCGATGTATAGTAGTCGGATTCTTCCTTTTTTTAAGGACCTAATAACAACATTACCGGTTATAGTAGTACTTAATACACTTTATAGCTACTACTTATTTCTTAATATAATTCTA
>JYJE01003874.1:502-50736 GCA_000983655.1 Zymoseptoria brevis | reverse complement strand
TAAGTTCCTTAAGTTTGCCGAGTTACTTACGAAACTCGGGCTTTGCTTTTCCGTAACGTTCGTATTATAGAAGGAGGCGATAGGTAGTACTCCGTTATAAGGCCTTATAATATAGAACTTAGTCGAGATCTATATATTATAGAGTTTTTATCTATAGTAGACGCGTTAGTATAAATAGAAACTCGAGGATAGTACGGGATTTCGTAGAATAACCCTAGTAATCCGTACTACTAGGATAGATGTTTTTACCTATATATTATAGCAATCTTCTATATACGACGGCCGGGTTTACTAGCGTAGTAGTAACGCGAGTTATAGCCCTACTATTATAGAAGAATACCTAGAGGTATATATATTAAGCTACGTCGATATAAGAAGGGTCTATAGCCCGCCTAGCCTCTTTTTTTTTTATCTATAGTAGTTACCCTAATTTAATTTTTGTTTATAGTACTACGGTTACTATAAATAAGAATTCGACTAGGTAGAATACGTAGCGTAGACGGGGAGGTTAAGCAAAATCCAGCAGAGAATCACGTGTATTAAGTTACATAATGACCATTTTTTTCAACTTTGGCTTACAGCTAATCAAATTTTTGGGGGCCAAAAACCAGTCGACTATTATAGGCCCTTCGGGCCAATGATGACTTCCACCATTCGACGGCACGGTCATGCGATTGCAGGGATGTTGCTTATCGCTTCATGAAAGCTTGCCGAGAGCCGAGCCGAGCCGATTTCGGACGACTTTCTTTCTTTGTACACTATTTAAACAACATCGATTTCAAGTTTGAGCACTTGAAGATGCACCAAGCTTGCTGGGCGATCGATGATGGGATACCTGGAGAATGATCTATGAACGAGATGCTGCTCAGGCTTGATTTGAACTGCCTTCATTCGTATGCAGTCTGACCAGTTGATTTGCACTGCCTTCATTCGTATGCAGTCTGACCAGCCGAGTCGACGAACGAAATTCTCAATCACGAGCGACTATGGAATTGCAAATCTTGTCCTTCATCCTGCGGCGGGCAAGTGCCGGACGATAGTAAACGAACAGACGGTCGATTGTCGATCGAAGCCACGCACACACGGTGATGTTTCGTCGTTGACCCCTCACTACGAACGACAAACACACCAAGCAAACCATGCAGATCTCATGCCTTCAAGACGCATTCCACCCATCGAGCAGCCGAACGAGCTTGTCACCCTACGCTCCGGCCCATCATCATGTGTGCTTCGGCACCAGCATCATGCTCTCGAACCTCAACGAGTTCGTTCTGGCCCATGTCAACCCTGCGCGATCTGAGCATTCACAACACCAGACTGAGCGATCCAATGGCAAGCGAGAGCAATCTCAACCAGATCTTTCCGGTCCGTGGCCACAAAGCGGACTCCAAGCATCCAAATTTCGGCCGGAGATTGACTCACCGAACCGCTGACCCGTTGGCCTGTGTCGTCAATTGGCTGCTGCCGTAGGATGTCGGATGCAGCTACTATGAACCGACGCAAATGTCAGCGAATGGAGGATTCCGCTCTCAGCTTATGTGCGGAACATCTTGCTCCACGACCGATGAAGATGAGTCGCTGCACCGCGCACCTTGTGGCCAGCTGGATGGAGGATGTGTGGCGGTGGCATTGGTGGTCCTTCTTCCAGCCATGGATGTTTCGGACTGTGCAGCGTGTTGGCATATCGGAGCGCCGTCTCCGTCTGTAGGGTCGTATCTGTAGGCACCGATTGGGTTCAATCGTCGTCGTGTAAACACGCAGTACTTCGTAGGCCTTCGACCTCACATCACGCCGAGGATTTTTCTTGTTGGATCGCCTCTGGGGACAAGGACGATCGGACATGCAAAGACACATGAGGAGGGGCAACTGGGAGCAGCACTTTCCTGCATCACTCTGCTAAAAAGCTGAAGACTGGAGTGTAGATGCGTTGATGAGGATTTGTGGATCGATCATGGAGGTTGAAGTATACGATATCGGAAGCCTCTGTCTACATGGCGGGTGGTGGTGGGACGCGGGCTGGTTTGACTTGGTCGGGTCGCGGCTTGGTTCGGCTTGTGGAAAGTGCAGGATCGTGGTTGGGGAATGGAGAGTGCGAGCAAGAACGGAACACCGCCTTTCTTGTGCCATTCAACGGTGAGCTCCGCCATGGGCCATGGGTCGGATGGTCGAGTGCTTGGAGTTTCCTCCATGGCTCCGCTCAAACGGCACCACTCGAATTGGACTCCAGTGGCTCGGTCGGTATCGTGTGAGCTCGAAGCATGAAAGTTTTGTCGTTGCTTTCATTCCTCTCGAAGACACAGATCTTCCTCGAACTGTATTTCTGTCCCCTGGCGCAGATTGCACACTCCAAGCCCACAGAGTCAGACACATGCAGTGCAGTTTGAGCGGAATCACGGAGGTAGCGGTGGGCGTCCGTAGTGGACGCCCCAATCTGGGCACCTGTTATCGCGGCTTGGGGCGAAAGAATGCGAAGAACGACAGCATAGGAATGTGTTGCGTCGACGGCTTCTGTAGGTTTTGACCTTGTCTAAAACGACGCAGACCAATAGAGTGATTCGAGCCCTTGGTATAGAACTACCCTTGACATTGCAAGGAGCGGTGGCTGCTCCGATGCGTTCACACGCTGTACTGCTCCATTCAATTTCTCTTGTTCATGTTCTCGCATCCGCACTGCTGTTCTTCTTCTTCTCCTACTCTATTCCTCATCTTCTCACGCTGCAGGTCACTCGCCTCGCCAAGACGCCCGTTGCAAATCTGGCATGCTCGCCCTTTCTGACACCATACGTATCATTGCTGACACCTGTAATAACAGACCTGCGCTTCCACGACCAAAGCCAAAAATGGAGCTCCAAATCCCTCGCTGTCGTCGCTGTCATCATCGCTGTAGCAAGCGCCGTCAAGATCTTCCCTTGCACACATGACGGTACGTCCTGCTCTGCAAAAGCACCTTTGAGATCTCGGCGATGCACATACTGACGACTGAAAAGCGCATTTTGTCCCTAACTGGGAATGCTGCGATCCATACGGATGCAATAACAAGAAAAGACGTCAGCGTATGTCCAACTTGCTCTTCCGTCACTTTCCATGAGCTGTACTCACTGCGCGTCCGGTGTCGCATATACAGTTGTCATCTACTGATCGTTTCGACACAGATCGCCCGGCACTACAGCAGTCAAAAATGAAGCTCTCCATCTTTGCGATCCTCGCCGTCCTCGCTTCAGTGCGTGCTGGCTCCCCTTGTACAAGCGATGTGAACAGTATGTCGTCGTTGTTCGCGTTTCCATGACAGCTTTCAGATTCAAATTGACCATTGCAAAAGATGAGTGCGAGTTCAACAACAACTGCTGCATGGGCAAGCTTACTTGCGAACCTAACTTGAAACTCTGCAAATTCTACTGCGAGGATGGCGGACTATTGCGCTCAAGGAACCTGCCAGGATTACTGCAACAACCCTGGCTCACCTTGCACACGGAGGTGTGGGTGTCAAGGCTCTGGGTGTTAATAAGATGCGGGCGCCGGGTCGAACTATTCCATTTGTACCAAGGAGATCGGCAGATAGTGACACATTCGTTTGCGGCGCTTGAGACGCTGCCATATATCTTGAGGACGGCAATGCGGTTGCATGCTCCTGGCATGAAGAGGTCGGCCGGTTTGCGCGGCTGCGGCTGATTGCCCTTGTCTTGCTTGCTCGCTGTGAGACCATGTTCGAATCGCAAAGTCCTCAGGCAGAGTCGAGTTAAAGCAAATGTAATAGCAGAGGCCGTCAATGTGACGACGTGAAGTGTGCGTTGAAGAAGCGACTGCAAGTATAAGGTAACTAGGTAGGTAGAACTAGTCTCGGTCGAAAGCTTGCCGAGAGCCGATCGCGGTCCGCGTCTTGCAGCTTCAAGCTCAAGCTCGTGGTCGCTCTCCTGTTTGCGCTCAATCTCATCATCAACACTCACACTTCCACATCATCACTACCATTGCATCGAGCCTCGCGCACAACATCACGCCTCACGATCCATCCCTCACAACTGCCTCAAGTCTCGTCCGACCTCGTCGCTCGCGCAGTCACGTCTAGGCGCATCCCGCGCATCCCGCTCGTCCCCATCGTAAACGTCGTCGATTGATCGCGCTCCACCTTCCAACCACCAACAATCATCAAGAGCTTGGAGGAAAGGGAAAACCGGAGGCTTGTGTGTTGCGACCAGTCGGGCAAGAGACACTTTCTGAGGGGCTTGTCACGAATTGTATTTTATACCCTGCTTTATCCATTGTTGGAGAAACGAAGCTGTACGTATTGGCCATGTTTGAGTGCACGGGGAGAGATCCAAAAAGTGGGAGCGAATGCTGGAATTGCAAGACTACGCTGGGAGACTGCGCTGATACGAATTGTATGATACTCAGACCTGAACCTGAACCTGCTTGTTGCTCGCCAGTGCTTGGGAGCATACAAGACGTGTACACTACCCAGGCAGACACGTACCAGGCGATTGACATCTACGACAGCTGCAAGCTTCATCTCCGATCTAGCACCTGGGTCACTCAAAGATTGCCCGCAGCACAGCTTTTACTACCTCAAGACTAACACACCCTGCCCAGCATGTCGGGGGAAGACGATACCTTTGACATTGACATCTACGGTGATGATGCCGAGGACACAAAACCCACCGAAACCACCGAAGACTACGGCGAAGACAAGATCGACTTTGGCGAAGACGAACCGCTGGACAGTGAGATTGCAAACGCAAATGCCGCCCCTTCACACACACAAGCCGGCGCGGTGAACACCACGGAGCAGTCAGATATAAAGCAGGAATCACAGCCACCACCAGCCCAGCAAGGCACCAAGCGGAGAGCGCCCGACGAAGATGAAGACGTCACACCAGCACGTCCAGCATCCTCCACCCCCATGCAGCAGCAACAACAACAATCACACACCTCACCCTCCGCCGATCGAAATGCAACAGCAGCCCTCATACTCGCCGAACTCAACTGGTGGACCACAGAAGAACACTTACGCGCCTTCTGTGCCTCCGCTGGTGTGGAAGGAAACCTCAAAGAACTCACATTCGGCGAACACAAAATCAATGGCAAATCCAGAGGTGAAGCATTCCTCGAATTCGACTCTCCATCAGCCTCAGCAGCAGTCAAACAAGCCATCGAGAAGAGCACGCTCAAAGAAGATGGCACGAAGAAGCCCAAGTCCGCACAGGTCATGTACACACCTCCCGGCAACAACCCATTCAAGGGTAAAGACTCAGGTGCAGTCAGCAAGAAGGAATACACATCCACACCAGGTGGTCGAGGAGGCGCGTACAACTCTTTCGGAGCAGGTCGTGGCGGGGGCTTCCAACGAGGAGGCGGAGGAGGTTTCCAGCGAGGTGGAGGAGGTTTCCAGAACCGCGGTGGCTACCAAGGCGGTATGGCCCCTCAGGTACAGCAAGGAGGTGGCTACGGCATGAACGGAGGCATGAACGGTGGCATGAATCCCGCAATGGGCATGAACCCTGGGTTCGCCAACCCGATGATGGCAATGGGCATGGGCGGGTTCGGAAACATGCGCGGTGGAATGGGAATGGGCGGTGTGGGCATGCGAGGGAACTTCGCCGGCGGGATGAACATGATGGGTGCTATGGGCGGTATGAACGGTATGGGAGGCATGAATAACATGATGGGCATGGGCGGAAATCGAGGCGGTATGATGGGCGGTGGACGAGGCGGTTGGAATGGAGGCTTTCAACAGGGTGGCGGTATGCCGCAGCAGCAGCAGGGAGGTTATGGAGGTGGTGGCTATGGACAACAACCTGCGAAGCGAATGAAGCCTGACCAGTAAGCTGGTTTGGTGCAGTGTTCTGCTGGAGGAGCGCGTGTCATGATGGGCGTTTGGAGCTAGCAGCTTGGGACATGCAGGGCGGGAGGATGCTGCGTGCTGGCATTGTATGAGTAGACAGTGCATGGGTAAGAGAGAGATGCCAGAAAGGCCGTCTATTCATGAGCAGCTGCCAGAACGGCTAGTCATCAATGCATACACGCTACGTGCAAGAGACCACGATCTCGAAATACAAACTCTCACACGCTGTCTTGGGGTATCGTCTCTGCCATCCCATCATCCACTGAGCTCCACTAACTAAAACAAGAGCTTCTTGACAATCATCTCCGTCCTCCCATCAATCCTCCAACGACTGCACAGCCATACTCTTCCTCAACTGCCTCTGCCGCTGACTAGCCTGCAACTCCAACCTCTCAACAGCATAACTCAACCTCTCCTTCTTCTGCCTCAACTGCAACCCCTTCATCTCCTCCAACGTGCCCGTCCCTCTCACCGGACTCTTCCTCCCCGCGTCCTTCGATCCACTCCCCAGTCTCCCCTCCTGCAAATCCGCCTTGGCGATAAGTCCCCTTTCCCTCCTCTCCAGTCCATCCAAGTACTTCTCCACTCTCCCTAATAGCACCTCGACTTCCGGTCCGATTTCTGATAAGAGGGTCGATTGAGCAGATGTCAGGTCGTGTTCGGATACGAGCTCGAAGTGCCGGGTTGTGGAGAGGGCGCGGGAGAGGCGGGGGTAGTCGGATACGCCAGAGTCGAGGATGGAGATGGAGGATTCGAGGAGGGACATGCTGTGTCGGAGGGAGGTGACGCAGCCGGAGAGGGCGGTTGTTGTGGATGTGTCCATTGTTGCTGGGGAGGAAGAACGTTGTATGGTGTGTGGGCGTGGAGAGGCAACGATGGGACTGTGCTGATGGCGATGCCTTCTTGTATGCTTGTGGGCGCGATTTGTGGTCTTCGGAATCGTGTATGGCTGTCAATGTGATGTTGTCGTTGGTCTTGACTTGGTCGCGTGTGGATGTTTCTGGGAAGACGTGATGTTTGGTGGGGGCCGAGAGCATTGACCGCTCTCTCCCCTTTCAATGTCAGCACTGGATAGTCCTATTTCGAAACTTCAACCACATTTCTTTCAATGTCCGTTTGCAGTCAGAAGAATCACACTCGTTCGATATCATTTCGACTGATCGGCTCGACATAAGGACTGTGTCGTTGTGATTTCTATCAGCCAAACAGCAATCGACGGTAATCGCTTACCATTGATCGCCTCCAGGATCATGCGCCTGGTCGTGAAATAAGCCTCAGCAGCGTTTGCCCTGTCTGACACGAGATCTTTGCCCATTCAAAATCTCAATTCCAGACCCAGCGTACCCATGAACTTCTTCCTCTCAGCAGCTGACCTCGTTTCCCAGCCAAAGCGGCCACCCAAGCGAGATATGCTTAACGACGCAGATATCGATGCGGCATCTCGCCAGCTGGAGCAGCTCAAACTCTCTGGCGAGGAATATCACAAGACGCAGACGGAGGTTTGGGAGAAATATGCCTCTCTCATGGAAAACTACCGTCGGCTGAAGAGCGATTACGAAGAGGAGCGAGATGCTCGTGAAAAGTACAAGCAGCTCGCGAGAGGGCAAGAGAAGAATCCGTTCGTTCTGGTCTTGATAGACGGCGATGGCTTTGTGAGTGCTGGAGATTCGCAGTAAACGAGGTATGGCCTAATGCTAATAACCTTCGCAGATCTTCGACGACGACCTCGTGAGGGCCGGTGCAGAGGGCGGCTCCAGAGCTGCGCAGGTCTTGAACGATGCCATTGGCACAAAATTGCGCGCACAAGGCCTCGGTATGAAGCCTCGGCATTCCATCTGCACAGTTCACTGCTAATTTTCATGTCAAGACCACTGCCGAGTCATGGTGCGCATTTACGCCAACCTCGTAGGCCTCAGCAAAGTGCTATCCAGATCCAAATTGTGCGGCGCGGAGAAGCGCTCTCTCGGCCCCTTCGTGGCCAACTTCAATCGCTCGAATGATCTTTTCGACTTTGTCGACAGCGGCGAGCTTAAGGAGAACGCCGACTTCAAAATTCGGGCCATGTTTCGCCAGTTTGCCGACAATCCTCAGTGCAAGCACATCTTCTTCGCTGCGACGCATGATGTGGGATATGTCTCTGAGCTGCTGCCGTATGTCAGCAATCGAGATCGCTTTACGTTGGTTCGGTCGCACTCGACGCATGCCGAGTTCAAAAAGTTGGGATTCCGTATGGAGGAGCTTCGTGGAGTAAGTGCAAAAGCTGCACCACGACCTTGATTTACATCGCAGACTGACGTGCGTGCGCAGGTCTTCCGAAACTCACCACTCCCAACAGAATCTCAGCCACCATACAAGTCCTCCGCGGTGCCGCCGTCGCCATCAGGACATACCTCAAAGGCGTCCGCCGATCAAAATCCTACCAAGATCTGCTACTTCTATCAGAAGGGCCTGTGCAAGTACGGAACAGCTTGCACGAACTCCCACGGTGCTTCTAATGGCAATGTCGATGGCTCCTCCAGACCGTCTGACAGTAGTGACTGGCGAACCGAATCCGCTTCTGCCACTGCGCGCCCGCCCGTACCCATCTTCCAAAAGCATAGCTTTATGGGAGCCGCAGGCAGTCATCATTCCGATGAAGATTTCGCCTCGATGCTCCCCAAGCAAGAAGATGTTCCACCAAACAAAATTCCCGTCAACAAATCCCAACATCGATTGGACACTTATGCCCCGCCGCCTCGAACAGCAGTGTTAGCACGATTCAATAGCCGAATCGCGCAACAGAAACTCTGCAACAACTTCCACCTCAAAGGATTTTGCACCAATGACCAGTGTGAATACGACCACGAAAGCGTCAGTCCTGAAATGCGCGACTGTCTTGCACAAGTCGCACGGGGCTTACCTTGTGCGAGGCGCGGTGCATGTCGATCGATCAACTGCATATCAGGTTTGTGCACTCGTGCGATCGTTCTGCCTTGAGATTCCAGCTAACAGTGATATAGGTCACATTTGCCAACGCCCTGATTGCAAACACCGCGGCGGTAAGAATTACTGTAAACTCGGATCTCAGGCCCACGGCCAGGACCTCCAAGTCGCCGGCTTCGTTCCTGCTCTCGTACCGACCAAGCACGTTGGAGACGATGAAGACGGCAGCGTGAACGACAAGGCCTCATACAACGACTCTCCACCTTCTTCTGGTCTGTACAGTGATGCAGGTTCTGAGCAGGGAAACAATCAGAACATTGCATCCCTTGCGAGCGCGGATAAGGAGCAGTGGGACTAGGAGCCTCCTGTTCGATATCAATCTATGCAATCTCCGGAGTCCTTTTTCAGACAGCTGCAGGGATTACCTGTAGACACCGAGGAACGGGATGAGAGAGAAAGGCAGAGGCAAAATGCTTCCCTCATCTACAGAAGTTGCAGCAGCACATTCTCAGACGGGAGGAGCTATTACGACTGAGATCTCTATGGCGGTGGTTGGGGTGCGCAGAAAGTTTCCGGACCAGCGGACGGAAGCAGAATCCTCCTTCGCCATGTCAGAGGCTGAAGGAGGAACAAAAGCGAGCATACCATACTGCGTCTAATGACGCCAGCCCCTTTGAATCGTCATTGGTGTCAGCGGGTGAGCGCTCCCAATATGATCCATGCGCCCTGAAGGACATCCTATCGGGACGGGAAAGCCGCCTCTTGCGGGACAGCTTTACACTTGCAAACTTGGGTCTGTAGCGATCAAAACAGCCAAGGACTGCGAAATATGCAAATTCTCTCGTGAGCACACTCTCGTCTATCTCATACTGTTATACTCTTGTCACGTTTCCGGATCTATTGCTGAATCCGCGAAGCTAATCAATGAGCCAGGCCACATGTGCGGACGCCTCGGCCAGATGCTGCGTAAACTTCCACATCTTCGCATCTGTACTTGGTTCTGTTCCGAACAAGTCCAAGATCGATGGCGAAGACAGCGATTTGAACGACCAACTCTCATCATTTGTCTCTCCAGGTCTGGAAAGCAATGCTGGTGCCGAGCAGGTAGACGAGGATGGGAACGATGCTGAAGAGTGTGAACGGAGAGCTGGCAGTCTAGGAGCCTGCGACTGTGTGGGCGCCGACTCTCTGCTTCCGCCTCACATCTGGAAATGGAGGCCGTGCTCGAAGTCGGACGTGACGGCCATACGGTGTTAGCGGCGGGGACGGCGATGCGGCGGTGCTTGATCAGTGATCAACACTCTACACGCACAGCAAGACGACCATTGCGCAACGAGCACTCCGGACCAGGACCAGGTCTCAAGTCTGGCGTGACAATGTCGTCGACAAATGCTTGCTCGGCTTCTGGATCTTGGTTGCGGATACGAGAGATTTCTGGGATCCCCAAGTCTGAAGGTCTGCACGGTACATGAATGCGTTCATCGTCGCAAGCATCAGCACATGGCTCTTTGGCAATTATTGCCGTCGATTGCCGATGGTCTTCAGTCAATACAAGTGTCAGCAGTCAACACGTGCTGAAAGAAAGCAACGACGTGGTCTTCGACAGTGCGTGTTACCCTTCATGCGCGAACTCGACAGCTTCTCACTGAACGTACCGCTCTATCGGACAACCTGGTCCAAAATGAGTTGCTACGGTACCTGTCGGCGCGATCAGCAGGTCGTGTTTGCAAGATCCGTGCAAGGTCTGCGGGATCAGTGCAGGCTCTCTGGTGGGTCATCTCGTGGCTAGAGCTCTCAATCCCTCCGATCTGGAAAATTGCTTCTCAACTCGGCCAGCCTTTTAATTCTATTGGGCTCGGGCAAGATCTGCGACCTCTGTGCGGGACGTCCGTTCTATCCGCAGCGAGGCGCACTGCGTGGCCATGTGCGATCCCTCCGATCCGGCAGGTAACTCCTTGCGATGGACTCATTCTCCGGCTCCTACGGATCGATCGTCATAACACGAACGGATCGAAGTAGAGGTGTTGGCGTCTCTGCACACACAGTGTGCATGAGCGATACAACACAGTGTGCACCAAGGATTCTAATGACGGCCCTTATGCGCACATTGAAATGCCCAATGCGGTAGCCCCGGAAGCGAGCAGTACACGTCGACACCGGAGATTTAAGTCGACTGCGAGAAGACGTATCTTAATGCGGTCTTTCGCGATCCTATACTCCGCGGCAAGACGTCTACCTGCCTCGAGCCTTTCTTCTAACAAAGGCGTATGTTGCCGTCGTCGCCTATCTAGGCTAGCGTCCTGTTATGTGCTCGATTGTGTACACATACAGTGCACACGTGCACACGACGGAAATCCTTATATGCACCGTGCACCAACATCTCTAGGTCGAAGCCAATTTAGAGGAACATAAAGTGGACCGTGGTGCCTTGGACACACCTCTTTCTTCAAGCAAAGTTTCCCGCTCCATCGTCAAGGAAAAAATACCTCTGTCAATTCCACAACACAGGCTCTTCCTCCACAATGAAGGCCTCTGCTCTCGTCCTCGCCTTCGTGGCCCTCTATCGCTCCGGCGTGATGGCACCATGCTGAGTACTTGAAAGCTTACGCCTTCGTCTGCTACGGAGACAACCGGATCCTTGGAGACGATACCTGCCCTACTGGTAACGGCGTCGAACGACACGGCCTCGGCTGCCACAACGCCGGTAACGGCCAATATCACCATCAGGACTGTTCGGGGAGAGTCCCATCAAAGACTTCTTGTGAGCTCATTCTAATACTGTACGTACAGACTATCTGTTGTATCGTCGCTTCCAGCAACGATCAGTACGCAACTCACGTGAAAGCATGCGGAGCCCATTACAACGAGGTCAGCCGGTCTTACAAGGAATTCGACAAGAATTGCAACTGCCCTGCCATCAAGACCTGTATTCCGGACAACACTGGCGCCCCTTGCCCCTGAGGGAGAACGCGGAGACGAAGCGGACGATGAGCATTGCGATGAATGCTCGTGTTTCGCCGCAATGAGGTGGTTGCCTTCTGCAGCTAGATCAATATCGAGGTGTTTGAGGCAACAATGGAGATTGGGAATTGGGGAATCGCTCGGTGGTTTGGTTTCTCGGTCGACAGGATCCACTCGTTGGTACGATGGATGGAAACTTGTATCGTAGTCTAGGTGCTTGCCCGACGATTGATCATACCTCGCATCGCACATACAACTCGTCTCCGCATCGCAGCATCATGTTTGGCTTTTATATTGGTAGACTTTGCCTGAAAGTACCGTGCCGCCTTTAACGTCCGGACCGAAAGCATGAATTGCTCTCCGCCCATCAAGCGTGATCCCGACGCTTCGAGCCAATGCACAATCGAGAACATGTCGACTTCTGCCCGAACTACTGTATGCCACGACATGGTGTCCAAAGCCAGTGCTGCTTCCCTAATGTATGAGGCAGTCTGTACGTACACGGACTATGCTACAAGGCTTCCAGCGTTGTCCGTAGCGATGGCGTCGACGACATACTTTGGTTCATTGCTCAAACAACTTTTTCATCCTGTATTTGTTTTTGATTCTGCATTGTTTTTGATTCTACCTTGGTTTTGATTCTATGCTGTTTTCGTTTCTCTACTGTTTTTGTTTCTGTATTGCCAACTTTTCCTGCATAGTACAACTGCATCACTCGAGCAAACACCCTTTCTCAACCTTGCATCCCCAACAAGCTTTCATATGATCAATGGGTTCAATCCCACTAGCGTACCGCGAACATGAATACCAAACAAGTGCCGTAACCCTTATCCTTCATCCAAACTTTTCATCTCTGACCCAAACAACACCAACCACTCCAAGTCTTGGGTCCAAATCGTGACTCACCCTCCTTTCAACCCGATCGCGCCGCCACCATCGACGGCCCAGCGCCCTGCTCCCACCAAGCCTCTCCCCTCTCCTGACGCCTCTGCTGCGCCCTGAAAATTCCCATCTCCGCCCCCTCCCTGGTCTGAGCCCACCACGCCTCCCTCTCATCCATCGTGTCGTTCAATCGCGAGCCTACGAACCTGTGGCTGATCGCCTCCTTGGCTTTGCGGTCGCATTCGGTGCGGTCTTCGGCGTTCTTGCGGGCGGCGGACCAGAAGGCCTTGACGTCGTCGAGGGTGTTCTTGGTTGGTAGTTGTTGTTGTTCGACGACCTCGATTGGAGTTGGCTTTGGGGCGCTCTGGCGGAGAGGATGGCCTCGGTGGAGCATACTGACGGGCGGAGCGGGAGTGTCGTCGACATCGGAGGGCATTGGAGCCGTACAGGTGTGGTGGCCATTGCGGCATGGTTCGGGCATGGGTGGTCTGGTGTCGCTGGCCTCGTCGGTGTGGAATGTGGCTCTGAGGGACCTTACGCGTTGGGCAGGGTTATGCACGAGTCTGGGAGACGAGCGGATGGCGGTGTTCTGCACGAGTCTTGGAGGCGAGTCGCCGGCGGAGTTGGACCGGCTATAGGTTGGACGCATGTTGTTCGCGGTGGAGTTGTTGGCATCGTTAACGTAGCGGGTGCTGCTGGAGGACGACATCGTTGCTTGGTTCTGTGTATTGTTGGCTTGGTGGGAAACGCTGTCGTGCATGAATGTGCGTAGAATGGGGAGAAGCAGATGGGGTGGGAGCTGCCTGCGTTTCTATACTTGTGCTGTGCCATTTTCTTGCGACGAATCGAATAGAGTTGGGAGGTTGTCCGCCATATTCTTTCGACAGTATGGGTTGGGGTTGAGGCAAAGAATGGTACAGGGTGATGCGATGACTTTCGAAAGTTTGGATGTCGTCTATCATATACTTCCCATGGTATAGAGAGGGACTGGAACACGGTACAGGGGAAAGCTTGTGAGAGCGACACGACGATAGAAAGGGACGAACGAAAAGATGTAGAGGAGAGATGAGATTTTTTGCTTGTCCTTGCGATTCCGGTACGGGGGTCCATAATCAAACCTCATCAAGCATCGGGACAGTTGAATGTGATGCCTGGATAGATGCGTCCCAAGAAATTGTTGAGATCTTCCAGGACGATAGGCCTGGCTTTGCCTGGCTTGGCTTTGCCTGTGACTGGAGGCGGAACTTTGGTAATGGAGATTGAGGTAACTTTGCCGCCATTCTTTGGTCCAGTCGATACAGTGGTCCCTAGCTCTGAATATTTCGCCTTGAGCTTGTTCACTTGTGGACAGTTGGCCTGGTACGGAACACCGATGTTGACGTTCCAGGTCACAGATTGGAAATTCAACCAGCCATACGTGAATCTCTTAGTACAGATGGCACGTCCTGGGGTAGGAAAGACTTCCACTGGCCTGTTAGCTCTGGCTTCGAGAGTGTTCTCCGGATCGAGAGGTCCGGGGAAGGTCTCAGCTCCGGTGCCCAGAATGGAATCAGTTTCGAGAGGACTGGCCGCGGCGCTGAAAGCTGCGACGAGGATGAGTAAGGATGGGAGTTTGCAATGCATCTTGGTTGTGTTTGTGATCGAGATCTGGCGACTTCAAAAGATGTGTAGATGATCTCGGTCGGCATTAGCGCGCCTCGCGATGATGTATAGCGCGTAAGCCAACAACGATGCGTCTCCTCATGATCTCACAACAACAATACTAAGCGCCAGCACAAAGGGTGAATGGAAGACAGACCTTTCAATCGGCATGACCAGCTGCTCCAGTAGCCAGTCACGAATAGCTGCGCTTCTTTATGGACGTTCCGCGTGGCTCCGTAGTAATGAATTGAATGCCGTAGAACAATGTACGGCGCACGATGCCGTGGTTTATGTGCAAAGCGAAATTCCTCGGAGTCGTGCTGCGGGTGCAGAATGGCCGGTAGCTTTGTCCTGGACCCATTCGAGTCTGTTGCCGCCGCAACATGTAGCCGTCATCTTCGACAGCTGAAGCACGTGTTAATGGTTCATAGTGCTCGTTGAAGTATGGCAGGTACCAAGAGCTCAAGGATGCGACTCATTGATGCTCTCGGCACTGCGCGGCGATTGCAATTCTTCGAAGGCGACTTCACAGACCTTGGACACGGCATGGCCGTCTACCCTCGCAGCCAGTGGTCAGTCCAGGGATTTCTTCGTCCAGTTTCGTGGCTACCATGCCGTCCAGTACCGTGATATCTATTGCTCCGAATGATCATTGCGCGAGCAACCCCAGGTCGGCAAACAGAGGCATTGCTGGCGCTGTCCTCCGTGGGGAGACTCATCGATGCTTGGTCTTTTGTTCCAGCTCGCGAGTCTTTCGAAGGTTTCGTTCTGTTCCGGCTCCCGAATCTGATGCCGCAGCGAAACGCAGTCCGCGTCTATCGTCACTTTCATGGCCAGTGCACGCGAAGAAGGTTCGCAATGCTTGATGAACCGTGGTATCATGTGCAGAATGGTACAACTCATCAGGTTGACAAAGCTGCCAGCATGTCCTTGACCGCAGTGATCAGTACAACTTACTGAGCCAGTATCACAGCATTCACGGAGTATCACTGAGCTGCTCAAATATTCAGTGACGTGGTCTGACAAGGTGAAAGATTTTCCCTCTCAATCGCGATGCTGCGCTGCCCAACAGGCGAACACGGCTTATGTCATCGACGGGGGGTCCCGCATCCCGCACTTCACAAGAGCAACTTGCACTCGACTCACCAACACCATCCACACAACCACATCTCCAGTCCACCACCTACAATACATCCACGCCCACCAGCACCACCCAAACGACCAACACCCAACACCACATACCAGGAGCCCACGAACAACAGCCTTTATGAGCGCCGGCATCGAAAATCTCAAGTCATTCGGTAAGACTTCGCCCTCGTCAGCGCACTTTGGCCTCAGCCTCGCGCTGCAGATAAGCGCCACAGCATTCTCCCCGGCTCTCCCTGCGCTGGCAGTCCGCTTGTCGAGCATCCTCAGTGCGAGCGGTGCTCTGAAGGCGCATCGTACCCACCGTCGCACGCCCGCGCTCCTCACCCCTCCGGTCCGACACCCCACCATGAAACACGTGCTAACTTTCCTCTTCCTACAGACCCGTTCGCGGAAGCTGATGAGGGCGAAGGCGAGGCCAAGCAGTCCGGAAACTACATCCATATTCGTATCCAGCGTACGTCGGTCGCGCAATCAATCCTCTCTGCCTCCCGTCGCACCACTGACCTCTCCTCTCCCCACAGAGCGCAATGGCCGCAAGACCTTGACCACCGTCCAGGGCCTTCCCAAGAAGTTCGACCAGAAGAAGATCCTCAAGGTGATCAAGAAGAAGTTTGCCTGCAATGGCACCATCGTCAACGACACCGAGATGGGAGAGGTGATCCAGTTGCAGGGAGACCAGCGCAAGGATGTGCAAGAGTTCCTCATCGATAAGAAGGAGGGCCTGGAGCTAGATGCCAAGACCATCAAGGTCCACGGTTTCTAGACATCTCCAATGCCGCGACGACACGCGTGCGCTTGCTCTCACCGATGTGAAGGTCAGGACAAGCAGGTGGAGCGCGCAGGGTCCGGAATGCGGGGGATACACTCGATGCAGACTGGGCCGGCGTGCCCTACGACTTTTCCACGACTACGGCAAGCCTGTGACATGGCTATGACAGGGCACAGCGGGCGTGAAGCTCCGGATGATGAGTGGTCAGATTGACACGCTTTTGCTTTTACATGCGGGTGTATGTTTTGCGATGCTGGTGTTTGGTCGCGAGCCTGGTTTCAGGTACTCGACGATCAGATCAAACGCTCGATTCACGAGAGAGTATAGCAGAATTCCGGCTGTCCTTTATTACATCACAGTATGAGAAAGGTTTGCAGTTTTTGTGTGTCCCTCGTGAAATGCCGCTGTTTGTACAATAGTCGAGTGATTCTATCTGTGCTATGACTGCCCTCTCATCGCCGCCATGGCATCCTGCTTCGCGACCATATCCTTGGTATCCTGCGCAATCTTCGCCAACGACGACTCCTCCGCCGTCCCCCACATCTGCCACGGTCCCAACTTCCCCTTCTTCATCACCCTCTGCAACACCACATACTCCGTCGTGACCTTACTCGCGCTCTCCTTCGCCTCCTCCACATCCCCCTCAGGAATCGGCAGTCCATGCGAATCCACCGGAACCGCCTTCACCTCCGGCTTGCCCGACTCATGCCTCACCCGTAGTCTCTGCACCTTCAACAAACTCTGCTTACTCCTAATCTTCACCACCGCCTGCACCACGCCATTCCTCTCCGTATTCGCCCCACCCGGCATCGTCAAAAACTTGAAACTCATCACCTTGGGCCGCTGCAAATACCCATGCATCGTCCAATGCAACCCCGAGTTCGGCGGTCGTTGCGCCAACCTCGCTCTCAAACTCCCCAACAACCCAGCCTTCAGATCCTTCTCCACAAGCCCCAGTGTACCCCTCGCGAAATTATCATACATCGATTCATACACCTCTTTCGCGATGCGCACCACTTCTCCCCGTTGCAGCGGTGCGGAGGTCCACATCCGCGGCCGCACCACCCAGACGCGATACCATGCGCCGACGCTCCAGTCCGTGATGGCGGTCCATATCCGACGAAACTCGATTTTCCAGCGGCCGCGGGGGTTCTTTGTCCAGGAGGGGAGGTTGGAGCCGGAAGGGTAGATGAAGGTTCCGTCGAGGATGCCGACCATGTCGAGGACGGAGCCGTCGCGCTCGGCTTCTTTTTGTTGCTTTTTCATGGCGACGCCGATGGAGGGTTGGGCACCTTGGCGGGGGCGCATGCGGGACATGGAGACGGCGTGGTGGGGTGGGGTGGTGTTGAAGGGTCGTCGTCGGGGGAGGGCATGGTTGCGGGTGGAGATGATGCTATTGCGGGCGGCGGTGAGGAAGAGGGCGGCGCTGCATGGTTGCAGAGGTGATGAGGAGAGACATCGGGATGGGAGGAACGAGACGCAGAGTCGTTTCGACATTGAGGTGTTGGCACTTGTGATGGTCGAATGAAGAAGTGGAAGTTGTGGTTGGAGATGAGATGCGGCGGCAACTTTTGAGATTCAGGCGGAGCGGAGGCCGGAGGAGTTTGAACTTTGTTCGAGAAGGACTTCCTCGATCACCTTCTCCCAGAACTTCCAGCATGTAGGCTCATGTGCATATTACAACCACGCAGTCAATACACAATCTCTATTGGGCTCGGCTTCAGTTGGGGTATCTTTTGGTACGGCCGACTGTCGTCGATTGGAGGCATTTCGCCGTCCCGACCGAGAACAGGACAGCCGGCAGCTGCTCTGGTTTATGCCACACCAACATCCACGGCACGCTATGGCGCGCGCTCTCATCAACTCTGCCATGCGCACCAGACAGAACGTGTCAACTGCCGAGCGACAAGACGTTGGTTCATGCAGGCCCGTGGTGGAGAAGAAGCGGGCACGGTACGCCTCGAGGTAGCTCTCGACAGCCTCGGGCTCGCGAATCCTCTCTCGAGAGCTGTAGAGGTAGGTGTAAATTTCTTTTCTCTCTCCTCATTTGCAGCCAGGACAACAGTGTACTACAACCAACATGGACCAATTCCCAGACCACTGGGGCATCAAGTTCACACCAACAATCCACACCAAAGCCGAAGGCCCAACCGATCCCAAGAACATCAAGCTCTCCTCCAACTTTGTCGTAGTTGTCACTGGAGCTGGAAAAGGACTGGGCTACCACATCGCTCTGGCCTACGCCTATGCCGGCGCAAAGGGCATTGTAATCTCCTCTCGCACCCAATCCGACCTGGACAAGCTCACAGCGGAATTGAAAGCAATCAACCCTGATATGGACATTGTGTCACAGACCTGCGACACCACGAAAGATGAGGAGGTGAAAGCGCTGGCGAATGCGACTAACAAACACTTTGGCCGTCTCGACGTGGTAGGACGAAAACTCTCCCGTAACCCATTCCCTCAAACCAACTCTCATCTGCCCAATCTAGGTCATCGCCAACGCAGGCATCATCTCCAAATACATCACCAAATCCGATGGTAAAGAATACATTCCCGTCGGCATCGTCGAAGACCCAGATTTCGAACGGGTCATCGACACGAATTTCCTTGGCTCCTATCGTGTCGCGAAACATTTCGTGCCGCTGCTGCAAGCGACACCGGCTGGCATCCAGGCATATGTTGTCATCACGAGTCTGGCATCTCAAGTCAAGGACAGCGAGATGACCCCCATCGCGTATAATCTGAGCAAATTGGCGGTCAACCGCATGGCGGAGCAGATTCATGCGGATCATTTCGAGCGAGATGGGGTGACTGCTTTTGCAGTGCATCCGGGGACGGTATTGACGCCGCAGACGGAGAGGCATGCGAGTACGCAGAAGGGGAGTATGTGGACTGATAGTAAGTGCTTCGACTATTCGCTGCGTGATGGGAATTGGTTTGGCTAATGATGGTTGTGCGTGTAGTGCTGACGGACGATGTGGGACTTTGTGGTGGATTCTTGACTTGGTTGACGAAGGAGAAGAGAGTTTGGTTGTCGGGAAGGTATCTTTCGGTGAATTGGGATACGGAGGAGTTGAAGGGGAGGAGGGAGGAGATCGTGGAGGGGGATAAGCTGACATTTAAGATGGTAGTTTGAACGGATGTTGAGGAGGCACCACGGTCATTCAAGTGCTCGTTTGATGCCGTCATACAGCCGGGTAGCACCGTGTAGTGCTTCGAAACCGAAATCTGTCACAGTACCGGGAGGCTCATCGCAAGTTTCGGGGACGATGAGATGACTCTCCTCAGAAATCTAACGTCTGTAGAAGCCGATGACTCCAGGACCTTATTTGCGGCGGCAACTCTTCCATGAGAAAGTTGAAAGAAAGGAGCTTTAACTGATGGCGATCGCAATCGTCCTGGCAGAGTGTTAAACACATCGTAGTATGTCGACAGTCTGACAGACGAAACAGCTTGAGCTCAAGGGTCATCATGCACGACGCAATCAATTCCACGTGGAAGCCCTTGCACGCCGAGGCGAACCCTCCCCACCCGTTTTCGGTAGGTGCAGTCGAGCACCTGATAAGGTAGGGCTGGAAGGATTGATCTTTGAAAATTCCTTACAAGGAGTCGTGCGACTAAACCCACTACTCGCAGATCATGGTGGGTAGCATCGGCGCTGCGACGGACATGTTCCCCCAACCGCCACGGATCCGCTGAGGCTGAGATTCACCGCGGAGGATTCCAGTCGTTGTTCGTATTATTGGAGCAGAGAGCTTTCATTATTGTGCATCAGCCCACCGAACACAATCGGCCATCCTTGCATGCACAACAAGTCTAGACGGCTTCCGTGCGTCTAGTGATCACAAACTCTTTCCAACGCAGCCACTCGCCGGTCAGAGATGACAATCGAGATGAGGTCTCGGTCTTCTGGCCCACCCCATCGACCCGCCAAGGGCCACTAGAACTACCTCGCTGGCGTGCATTGGCAGAGTTTTCCTAGTGCTTGCTCGCCGCCCCGTCGTTAACCGATGGAAGCTCATTACCTCAGCTGATTAGCGGCTCGAGCCAACGCCCTGCAGCCAAAAGTATAGAATACATTGGGTCGCTGCTTGCTGCACCTCGTCTGGATCGACCCGGTCGTCGCGTGTTGGACGTTCTCTTTCTCGGAGACCTCCACCCTGTCTTTCGACACCACCTCCTCCCCCTCTTCGATCACTCCTTCCCTCTACTCTTCCGCTGCTGCTGCCGCTCGAAGACGTCTCTTGAAGACACCTCGGTCAAAAGCTCGGCTTCCTCCATCTACAACTTGCACCAATACCCCACCTCTACTTGTACTATCGACATTTTGTGTAGATACGACGGTTATCTTCCATTCATCCTCCTGAAAGATCCTACTCATTCGGCATTGTGCATTGCGACAGACATACGTCCCAGGACTTCGACGACAGAAAATCATTCGACACAACCAACGACCTTGAGCCAGAGCAACAACACCCATTGCGACAAATATCCAATCAGCCTCGAGCTTCATCCTCAGCCCATTGCAACAACCCGACGAAAAACGTGCTATACCATACTATCGCGCATATTTTGAGTCTCTGATCTTGAAAACCCTGCTGCAGCGACAGATCTTCGCCTACCATGGACACCAAATTCGATGACTCCTACGCCGCGATGCGTAACGGCAGCACCGGCCGCAAGGTCAGCGTGGCCTCGAAAGAAGACTTTCGACGTCGTATATCCACCCGTCCAGAGGATGCTGAGCAGGCTGATGAACTGCTGGCGGCGTTGGGATATACCTCGGAACTCAAGCGGTCTCGTTCGACGTGGGGCGTCGCTTTCATGTCGTTCGTGCTGGCTTCTGTGCCGTATGGATTGTCGACTACCTTGTACTATCCGCTCACGGGCGGTGGGCCGGCGACGGTCATTTGGGGTTGGGTCGGGGTTTGTGCGTTGATGGGTTGTGTGGCTATCTCTTTGGGAGAGATTACTTCGGTATGTTGAGGGCTGCCTTGTCTCCGATGCTGTCTTGAGGATGCAGATGCCCGGGAGGACCTCTGCTAATTCCTCCTTCCAGGTCTACCCAACTGCAGGCGGAGTCTACTACCAAACCTTCATGCTCTCCCCCAAAAACTGGCGTAAAATGATGGCCTGGATCACCGGCTGGTGCTTCGTGCTCGGCAACATCATCATCACCCTCTCCGTCAACTTCGGTACGACTCTCTTCATCATCGGCTGCGTCAACATCTTCCAAGACGGCGAGGGTGCCGGAATCTGGACGCCTCAACCCTACCAGACATGGCTCGTCTTCGTGGCTATCACCTTCGTCTGCAACACCGTGTCCGCGCTGGGAAATAAGTGGCTGCCAATCTTGGATACCTGCACGATCCCATTCACCTTCGTCGGTGTGCTGGCCATCATCGTGTCTGTTCTCGCCATCGCCGCTGGAGGACGCCGCGATCCCAGCTTCGGATTCGGTGGATTTGAGCCCATCTCCGGCTGGACTCCCCCTGGCTGGGCGTTCTGCATCGGTCTGCTGCACGCCGCGTACGCCACATCCGCTACTGGAATGGTCGTGTCCATGTGCGAGGAAGTCCAGAAGCCAGCCACTCAAGTCCCAAAAGCCATGGTCGGCGCATTGTTCATGAACTTCTGCTGCGGCTTCATCTTCCTGGTCCCGTTGTGCTTCGTCCTTCCCGACTTGAACGTCTTCCCCGCCGACGTCTTCGCCCAGCCTCTGCCCGTCATCCTCCGGTTCTCCATCGGCAATGAAGCCGGCGCATTCATCCTCACCGTGCCGATCATCATCCTTGGAGTTCTTTGTGGCACCAGCTGCACCACCGCCGCCTCCCGCTGTACCTGGGCGTTTGCTCGTGATGGTGCGATCCCCGGTTCCAAGCGTCTAGGGTTCGAGCGGGTCAATGATAAGTTGGGCATGCCATTGAATGCGATGATGCTCAGCATGATTATCCAGATTGCGTTGGCGCTCATTTATCTGGGATCGACGGCTGCTTTCAACGCTTTCAACGGTGCTGGTGTTATTTTCTTGACGCTGAGCTATGTTATTCCCGTTGCGATCTCGTTTTTCCGAGGGAGGTCAAAGACGCTGGTTGGTGCGAAGTACAATTTGGGCATTTTTGGGGCTTTTTGCAATGTTGTGTCGATTGGTAAGAAATGCTCCCCTCCTTCTCGGTTCTGAAGATGTTGCTGACGATAGATGATGTCCCAGCTTGGTGCGCCTTCGCCATCCCTCTCTTCTGCATGCCCTCTTTCCTGCCCATCACGAAGGAACTGATGAACTACGCTTCTGTTGTGTTCGTGGCGGGTATTGCGGCCTCGGCACTGTCGTATGTGTTTTACGGCAGGACGCATTACTCTGGACCGAAGGTTGCGGAGGATTTGATCTCGGATTAGAGGGGTTGTGAGGATGTGGGTGGAGGATTTATATACCTGGCTTTGCAGAGCCGTGCGTTGGATTTTTGAGGAAGGGAGGGGAAGGGTATTTTACATACTATTATTTCTATGAATCACTTCTACCATTGAGCACTCATTTCGTATTGTGTAATCCATTGATCTCGATCGAATGCTCGACTTCCTTCCCGGGAATAAGCATATTTTTAGTGTCTTGGCATCGACCCCAGCTGCTATTTCCGGGAAGTTCGAGGACAACAACGCAGCAACATCTGAATACGAGTTGTTTGGACATTGTTGTAATCGTTAGCATGTAGATAATTTCTGTGGAGTGGTCGCCGCGTCAAGGATGGCTGATGGGCTAGAACTAGCCACCTCGTAGCTACGTAGCCGGCGGGCGCGGATGCACCTTAGAAACCTTGCAGATGCTGCGTCGGCACTGTACGTGTCCGGTCAAGTGGCCGATGTTCTTTAAAGGCTCTCCAGGCCTTCTGCAGAGCGTTCTTTGTTATGCTAAAAGGTCTTGCTTCGATCTCGCAGCACAAAAAGACACGACAAGATCTCTTAGATAATATGTATTTCGACAATAGCAGAATTTCCACTGCCACAGTCGTTCGAATATCTCGAGAAGGTCCACCAACGTCCCCGATTAAGAACGTCGCCCATGTGCGTGACGAGTTTGGAACTGGGCGAAAGAATAACGCCTGCTCCAAAGCTACTATTGTCTCTATCTCGACTAATATCGGACCAAAAAACACGGCGAGTAACTTAGTAGAACCGCAAAAACGAAGCGATTCCAAATCCGGGAGTCGAACCCGGCTCTACCCGGAGCGACATTGGAATGAAAGCGGGTGATGCTAGCTAAGATCGCTGTTAGGACAAGTTGGAATCGACACGGACATGAAGGACGAGGACTAACCCGATACACCAATTTGGAAAATCCATGGAAGAGATTCAGTTGTGATTGGCTACAAGTATGAAATAAATTAATATATACCTCAGTGAAGATTTGCCGAGGAAAAGCCCTGCCTCCTTCTCAATGCGCTACATCGTACTTGCTTGGGGGGATTTCTTGTCACAGTGGGGGTATTTTCTAGACCCAGCTCCGCTTCAGAACCACACCTTGACCGAGCTGACAGCGTTCTCAGCCGAAGACAGGAAAAGCCGGTGATTCTCTACAGGCCGCATGATTCTAGCACCGCAGTCGTACTGCTACAACACTAAAACATGCATCGATATGTGTTCTGCTTTCATCGATACACGTAACGTCAAAGGAGTACAGCTCATGTCTGTTGTCATTCATAAGCCCAGTTTTATGCTACCTTTTTGAGGCCGAAGAAGATTCTATTCGCAAGAGTCGGTATACACAGTCAACAGATTCTGGATGAAGCATGGAAAGGACAAAAGCAACGACGCCGACCCATTTGATTTCATCATATGCTGCTATCCAAATCTGCGCCTCTCTGAATCTTTTTCGCACTCATAATCGCCGGCATAGGATGATCAGCAACGCTTCGTAAAAGCCATCATATCCTTCGGCGCTCCCAATGCGAGCTCTGTCTTTTGCTCGCTACCGCTTTCGAACTCGTGGAGACAAATGCCCACCGCACAGACAGACTGCGCGACCTGGTCGTGACAGTAGCTCCAAAGCGACGAAATTTCCTGGTCAAAATCCACCACTGTCAAAATCCACCACTCTCAAAATCCACCACTCTCAAAATCCACCACTCTCAAAACCCACCAATCTCTCCTACGTCCATGGACTGTTGCGACTGTGGTTGCGGCCCATGACGTCGGCCCAAGTTGGATTCGTGCCAGCGCCATAGTGGCCACTACGCATGAAACCTTCGTGCTCCATCGCCGTCAAGATGTCATCCAGCTCTCCTTCGAATTGAGTCGCAGCGAGGACAGGTGGTTGCTGCAGCATGTTATGCCATCGATTGTAGAGATCGACGAGGCGAACCTTGCGAACGTACTTGTTGCCCCATAGCAGCCAGTCGGCCAAGTGTCGGCCAGGCACAACAGATCCAGGCGACCCGTCAATAACGCCGCGGCGCTCAACGGCGAACATGAGCCAGATCCTGTTGGCGATGTTGGTTTGGTTTTGGCCGTCGATCTGGACGATGTTGAGGTAGAATGCGATCCAGCCTGTAATCGGTGTGCTGAAGCCGGCTATACCCTGCAAGAGGTACGTGATCTCCGTAGGTGGATTGGGATTGTTCGGTCGCATAATGCCGTTGGGACCATGCCAGAACTCGAAATGCGAGGCGAGAAAGTTGTCTTGCACACCCCCCATGTCGACCGGCACGGGCATTATTCCACGCCTAGCAAGTGACATCGCGAACAGACGACGCACTGCCGCCGGTTTGAAACCTTCTGCTCTGCCAGCATGAATGAGTGAGTTCATGAGGTTGTTGTAGGTGTTGGCAGTAGTAAGCACATTGCCTAGGTTGGCTGCAACGGCAAGCCAGCCACGGTGGCTAGACATACGACCGATGACAATGACCGCGTGGTGCTCAACTTCCGGTTCAAGCTCCGGCTGATGGTCAGAGGCAAGATCGTAGTATTTGGCTCTGTCGTCAAGAGTCATCGGAATGTCCCATGGCCGCGAAATCTCCTTGGTGTAGTTCGTCATTGTCACAAATTTTGGTTTCATCGGCAGATCACGGTCATGGATGCAATGGTCGCCGTGCTCCTTGCAAAGGCTGCAGGTCTTGGGAGGGTCACCTGGCATGCCGTCGCAGTCGAGGCGGTCGAGGACTTGACATCGTCGACAGCAACGAGCGAGCTTGTCATTGCGCTCAGTGACCATTCGCTGCGCCTGTCGGGCGGCGGCCTTGAGTCGATCCATCTCCGTCTGATGTGCCTGTACGGCAGGGTCACGGGGATCGAATCGCTGTCTCCCAGACAGCAGACCTAGATCACCAGGTGTCATGCCCCATTCCAGAGCTTCCTCGAGCCTCCCACCGCGAGCGAAAGACTCGAAATGGTTGTACGCACCAGCTCGTCCATTCTGACCAAGAGCTCGATAGTCGTGTACCCAGATATGAGGCACGGTTGGGTCACCCGCACGCACGATACGTGCATTAGCCGGAACCTCATTACCGGAGTTGTTGGTGAAGGCTCCTGCAACCACACCGATGCCAAAGTCAGGTGCCACACCACCGAGCTGCTCTTGATTTGCGAAGTCGTCCAATACTCCAATCAGATTGGCATCGATGTCGTACATCCTCAGCCAATAGTTGTACTCATCTTGGAAGGCTGTACCACCAGCGGCAAGCAGCGGAGCGAGGCGATGGTCGAGGTACTCCCGGTATGCCTGTGTTGGTATACCAAGCACGCGGTTGGCGGCTGGGTTGGCTCGATCGTAATTCTCGAACAGCCGCTCCATCAGCTGATGACCCATTTCCTCGGCGCTCATGTCGGGTCGCTCATATTGATGGGGGTAGCGATTCGCCATTCTTCGCATCCACTCGACGCGGGATCCGGTGTAGGCCCACACGCCACATAGCAGACCGATAGAGCTCGTGTGGCTGGGCAGGAAGCTCTCGTTGAGTGTTTGTTGAAGGCTCGCAAAAGTCTCTCGTAAGCTCCACAATCCGCCGTTGTGGGTTGCAATGATTCCCGCGGTGAGATCTTCAACACTGTCGGCAGGATTTTCCGCGACCGGGATGTTGACAGGAGCGCCATCGTTGACAGAAGTGTTGTTGACAGGAGGGTTGCTGGTGGGAGGGTCGCTCGCGAAGGTACGATTAGCCAGAGCTCTGTCGGCACGTTGCGCGGTAGTTCGAAGTTGTGTGACCAGCGTCTCTGGAGGAGTTGCCTGCTCTCCATTGTCCCAAGACTGCAGCCATGGGTCTTCTGCAAGAAATGTAGCAAAGTTCTGAGCAGTCCCTTCGGGAGGCTCACGTCGTCGAAAGAAGCCGTCTTCGGTAGCGAGACGCTTCAAGGCGTGGATGTCCATTTCGTGATAGCGGGAAGCGGCTGGGCGTGGCTGAGGTAGGACGCCGTCAAGAGCATCGATGATTTGAAGCCAGCGGATAAGATGTCGCCGGTGTCCTTTAGCAACGCCACGGACGACGCCGCGCTGGCGCAAAGTTTCTCTCATCTGATCAACAGTTTGATACCAGTAGTTCCTCTCCGACGACACAGTCCGCGGCTGCAGGTCTTGTGTATGGGGATCGTGGTTTGGGTTGAGCTCACGAAATTCCTGAATCGCGACATCTCGGATCTCGGCGTGCCTGAAGAGCATAATATCGGATGCCGTGTTGTTCACAGGGCGATATGGTGGTGTCTCATGCGCATCGTGGCGCTGCCGGCAAACAGAGCAGAACTCATCCTCATCATAAACGAGAGTGCCGCAGTCGCTACAAGTCTTTTCGCCTTGGTGACTGCGTTTGGCGGATATGTTCTTCTTCTCGTGACAAGTCTTGCACACGCAGCCTTTCTTCTCTCCTCTGAATCTCACAGTGCCGGCGTGGGTCTCGCGGCCGCATGATTCGCAGTCATTTCTCTCAGGCTTGGCTTCCGCATCGTCCTGTCTCTTGGAGTAATACCTGGTGTCGTAGCACTTCCTGCACATGCGCCCACCTTTGCTGCCTGTATACAGCTGATAAGCGCCCGCGGGAATGGTCTCGCCACATTCATCACACGTGTCGTCCTCCTCAATCTTCCTCGTCTTCTGGTAGCACGTCAGGCAGAGGTTCCCACCCTTCTTTCCCGTGTACAGATTTCGAAGAAGCCGACCTGCCGGGATGGTCTTTCCACACTCCTCGCACGGCTTGTCCTCCTTCGTCTTCCTCGTCTTCTCGTAACATTTCCCGCAAAGATGGCCACCCTTCAATCCTTGGTACACGTGAGTAGAGCCTACAGGCATGATTTTGTCACATCCTTCGCATCTCTTGTCCTTCTCCCCCGCCGCCTTTTTCTTCTCGGTATTTGCTTTCTTCTTACACGCAGCACACACACGTCCTCCCTTTGGTCCCAGAAGAGTAACCTTCAGATGCGAGAGATCTCTCCCGCACGTCTCGCAGTCGACCTTCTTCTTTCCGTGGACTGGGGCGCTCTGCTCTTCCTCGGCGCTCTTCGTGACTTGGCTGCCATGCGCTTCGACCTGACTGCCATGCGCTTCGTCCTGAAGGGTGAGCTTGAGCTTTTTGACGGGACGCTCTTCACCGCCGGTGGGGTCCGAATCATCCTTGCCTGTGGCATCCTGTTTCTTCGGCGGCTGCTTCTTCGGCGGCTGCTTCTTCGGCGGCTGCTTCTTCGGAGCCATGTCTCGTGGGCTGCTGTGGGGTTCGTAGGCTGGTGTTCGCGTTGGCGAGCGTGGAGTTCGTTGGCGAGCGTGGAGTTCGTCGGCGAGCGTGGAGTTCGTTGGCGAGCGTGGAGTCCGTTGGCGAGCGTGGAGTTCGTTGGCGAGCGTGGAGTCCGTTGGCGAGCGTGGAGTTCGTTGGCGAGCGTGGAGTTCGTTGGCAGGTGTTGAAGTCGTTGGCAGGTGTTGAGTTTGTTGGCGTGTTGACTTCGTTGACTGAGACGTAATGTGTGTTGAAGCTGGAGTTGTTTGTCGATTTGCTGCAGGTTTGTTGAACGGTTGTCAAGGCTGCTGGGGTCGTGGATGTTCCGAACGTTTCCTTGTCTAAGCCGTGGATTGCTTTCAGAAGGGACTGAAGTTTGGCCAGATGTTTGGGCTGAGTTTTCCGCAATTCACGAGCAATTCGCGCACGTTTGCAGACTTCGTCAAGTGACGCAGAGACACGGCCTCCTGCATAAGGTCCTGAAGAGGGTTCACCAACTTCTCATCCAGCTCCGGGTTTTCTCCATCTTTTCCTCCTTTTTCACTTTACACTTCTCCGGGACAGAGACTGTTCTACTACACTGTCATGGACTCCAAGCAAGATGAAGATTCTTCCTGGACTCTTCTGGACCGCGCAGACAATTGGGACGGCGACTTGGACAGTCTCGTAGGTATTTGCGCAGACCTTTCTGGAGATTTCGACAGCATGGTGACCGAAGACGACGAGCGCAACATCCGGGCAGTTTGCGAGGCTCTCCTCGGGCACCCAGATCTTCCCGCGTTGTATAGCGCGCAATTCCTGGTCTATGTCGCTGTCACAGAGGACGAGGACGACTTCATCTCCATGAAGCATCATCTTCACGCAGCAGAGCAAGCTATAGCCGAAGCATTCTGTCCTATGAGCCACAGCCATAGCTATCATTGCGACGAGAAGGTAGATAGGCTGTCGAGCTCGATTCAGGTACGCTCCATACTCGCAATTCTCGATGAGATCTCTCGTACCGTTGACTGACAATTTTGCTATAGCGCATGCTCGGGCACGTCGAGGCCGCCATACACGACAACAATCCAGTCGTGCAGGAAGCCTCCAAGGGCGAGGCGCATGTTGTGTCGGATGAACATGGTTCCCGCACTCAGGTTCTTCCGGTTCGAATACATGCATCCAAGTACATGAGTAGCAAATTAACATTCCACGAATTACAGACGTCCGATGCCGAAGAGAAGGAGAAGGCCGAAGAGAAGGAGAAGGCCGAAGAGTTTTTGAAGAAGGTGGAAGCTCTACAGCTGGAGTCAGCAGGTGGCACGTTGCGTCGTCGTGCAAAGGTACCTCCAAGCCTCCGCATTAAGACGGGTAATCAGGCCTTCCTCACTCCAGGACCGAAGAGCGGTATCACCCCAACGCAAGCCATCGTCAGGAAACCAGAGACTCGTCGCAAGATTTCATCGATCTTTGGGCCAGCGAAGAGTCACGACAAGGACGGAGCGTAGGGTGGGAGTTCCCGTGGCGGCGAATGAAGGTCTTGCGATGCGACGCTGCGACACGGCACATGGTTCTGGGGCGTGGTTGTTCTCGGCAAAATAATGCACAGCAGGACTTCATGTCGTCGATATTGTTGTTGCTTTTCACCCTGGTTCTTGGCAATAGGTACCGTAGATACTTCGTACAAGTATCTGAGCTGCCTGGATCTTTACGTCATCGGTTTCCAAAGCCGATCCCGCGGCCAACCCCTCGCCCCTCCACGGACCAGGGTATGCTTTGAGAGGTTCTGACATGTCTGTCCTCACATCCGGGTCGGAGGTCGATCGAAGAGAGAACATACAGACCGACAGCAGCATGTTGAGTGCCCCTTTCACATGCAAAACGTCCTTGATCGAGGACAAATGGATGGCATGCTGGAATCGTCATGCGACTTATTCAATCTCTCTGCGTGGACGAGACCCCTATTCTCAAGGACTGCTTTCCTTGATCGTTCGGTCTTGATCACTGCGGCCAGTACGCCTAGTGTAGACATGTCCTCCCAAATATACGATCGGGCCGCGAACTTCCATTTGACACAGCTTCCTGCAATTGCAGAAGAGAAGATTTCCCGATTGATTCTGCGGCAAGGACTCCCAGATTATTTCCATTTTTGAGATGGACGATCGATCTACCTCGGATTCTGTATCGCATTCGTATGGGTGGGGTGAATTTAAGGTTCTTGCTCTCCCGCCCTAGCTCGAAGCTAGCTCGAAGCTAGCGCTCTGTTCTTTCCGAACTTTGCGATTCAAACTAAACATTCGAGAGTAGATGCATGCAGAGTAAGGCTCGCTTATCAATACAAAGCGCTTCTTGCTGATCAATTCCAGGAGGATGACACGATGTGAAAGTGCGACTTTGGCGCTCCTCCGACAGAGCTTGGCAGCGAAAGCTTCGAGCGAGTACGAGAAATGCGACATCGCCGGGTGCTCTCACTTCAGCATCACACCAAATCTTTGCACGCTCTCTGCCATCTTACCATTCATCATGCTGTGGACATCCTAGCTTGGATTCTGACGGTGCAGTATTGCAGGTTGAACCACGAAGCAGAGTCTAAGAATATCATCGATCAGATGCCGGTCAACCTGAACGCACACCTGCGAAGGTCAGCGGCAGCCCAGCTGAACCGTAGGATCCTCGACGGAAGGCCCAAGAGACCGGACTGCACGTTCTAGAAACCGGTCGCTCTTCTCTGCGAACTGGAGCCCCTGGTAGACGCTCTCCGCGGACCCGATACCCTGTGATTTTTCACAGCGACCTCGGTGAGGCATACGAGCACGCAGTTCGTACGACCAGACTGGCGATGGCATACCGGCTTTGGAGGACATACCAGACCCGGTACACGGGTAGAGAGGGCATTCTCTGTCGCAGACAGCAAACGCTAAACCATATGATTGCATACATGTCTCAACTCAAGCTAACAAAGGACAGACTATCTAAAATACACTATAGTTCAAACCCACCTCGGAAACCAGACTCCACGCCGGCGATGTCCACTCCAGCTTGTCGGACCAGGAAAGACCATCCTCCGAATGCCGGAATGCCCAAACGAAGATTGTCGGCACCAGACCGTACGTGCTGGACGCGTTCCGGACAGGACGCTCGAACCATGTTCACGACTGAGGCACGCAAACCGAGCCACTCTTAGCGCACCGAGCGCAGGGCTGTCCGCCGTCACACCGCTCCTTCTTCTCCTTGCATCGCTGGCAGCGTGTGCCGCGAGGGCAGTACCAACGCGAGCCAATCTGGGTGGCCGGAACCAGGTCTGTCGATGTGGTCTGCTTCATGGAGGTAGTGAGCACCGACGAGGTTTGCGCTCCCAGAGTAGCTGTGCCAGGTCCGTCTGCCGAGTTCGTCTTCCCGCGTTTGCTCGAGCTGGCCGTGCTTGGAGCCTCAGCTCGGATGTCCTCGGGCCGTCTACGCCGGTTGGAGCCTTTCTTGCGGTCTGGGAGCTCCTCGTGTATCTCGTCCAGCTTGTCTTGCACGAAGTCGGCGATCTCGTCCTCAGAAAGGCCTCTCGCTCGCATTTGGTTCCGTGGGACGGCGATCTTGCGGTTGTACAGTTCGTTGTAGTCGGTTTGCCGGGCTTTCTGGTTGTCGTCCATGTTCGCACGCCAGTTTCTAGTTTGCTGGCGATGGCGGATTGTCCACTCCTCGGGAGTGAGAGCCGTTGCGTCGAAGAGGGTGATCTGAGAGTCCTGTCTGAGAGGCGGCGTGCAGTTCGAACCCAGGTATGGTGCCGAGGGCCATGGTCCGAGGTCGACGAACGCCTGGTTGCGCTTCACCGTGTGGGTTGCGTATGATCTCAGCCAGGATGCCATAAGTGCTTCCGGGAGAATGCAGAGCGCGCGAGTCCCGTTGACGTCGCTCGCCGCCTTGGTCCGGAAGGACGTTACTGCGAGTTTGCGGAAGCTCTGTGTCCGGGGCCGTGCCTTCTGATCGACTAGTTCGTAGTGGAAACATGTCTTCTTCTTCATCCTAGTGGAGTGTCAGTACGGCTTCGTAAGGGCCATGAACAGGGATCGACCTACTCGGATGCCCGGTACGTGGGACGGCTGTGTTCTTGACAGCGAACCTCAATCCCCAAGGCGACCTTGGATCCCGACCCGATGTACACGAACTCCTTCGTGTCGACCGCCTGGTCCGCGGGACTGGCGTCCGCGTCTGCGCTGATTGACTCGTCCGTGTCGTCCGTGTCGAGGACAACGACCTCGACCGGTCGCAGAGCCTCCAAGTATACTCCGGGACGCCACTCCCCGGTAACTGACGGCAGAGATCCAAGGAGCTGGCTGATGGTTGGTGCGTCTCTGCCGGATAGCAGTTGCTTGGTCTCGTCGAGGGTCATCGACGACAGCGCCTCGTGCCAGTCCGCGAGGTTGATCCCATGCAGGATTTGGTGGTTTTGGACTGTCAGGTCCAGGTTGTCCAGCTTGAGAAGTCCCTCGAGGATGTCTCCAAGACGGATCTCGTATGTTGGAAATTTGGCTGGTCCCTTTAGGCTGATTGAGATCGGAATATTGAGTGTGCACGTCTGGTGATCAGGATTGGCTTCGCCGTCCGGGTGGTCGAGTTGGGTGAGGGTAATGGCTGCCCTTCTGATCACTTCGGAGAGTCCTGTCGTGGAGAGCGGAATGGTGAGTTCTCCAGGGTGCGTGCTAGTCGAGTGAGCCTCCTCCTAGAAGCGCTTCTTTCCACTAGCCACGCTATCTCCAAGCCAGTTTGTCACTTGAGATGGCATGTTGCGTTCGAGTGTGTGCTGTCCGGAGGGTCTGTCCTGTCCGCCGGGTGTGTGCTGTCCGAAGAGTGCGTGCTGTTTGGAGGGTGTGTCCTGTCTGGCGGGTGTGTGCTGTCCGGAGGGTGTATGTAGTCTGGCGATTGTGTGCTGTCCGGAGGGTGCGTGCTGTCTGGAGGGTGTGTCCTGTCTGGAGGATGTGTCCTGTCTGGAGGGTGCGTGCTGTCTGGTGAGTTTGTGCCGTCTGGAGGGGGTGTGCTGCCGGGTGGAGGTGTTCTGTACTGTCTTGCTGGTACGAGGCAAACGAAGAACGTACACCGAGTCTGTCAGCTTCAAGTGTGGCATACACGTGCGGAGTATGAGGACGAGACAGTCAGAGGAGGATGCAACCCTGGAACATGAACCCGGGCATGGATGGGATGGTCAAGTCCGGGGAGCTGGTCTGGCGTTCAGGCGACTGGTTTTGCCGTCCGAACACTACTTTTGCTTTCCATAGCCGAAGCTTGACGCCTGGTTCGCGATCGCGGGAAGGCACCTCCTGGTGACATGCCGGCCTAGGGTTGAGCGTCGCTGAGGATGTCGGCGACGGGACTTGCGAACCACGAGTCTGCTGCATCGTTCTCTGCTACCTTGGACTTGGCCCGGGTTCACGAACTCCGGTCGCAGACTTGTACCTTACTTGTCAGCTAAGGTCATGCATCGCATCTACCTGTAAGTTCTCTCTGAGCGCGAACGTTGCTGACGAACAATGACTAGACATTCGTGAAGCCGATCCTCGGGACGGGACGCTTCGATGATGTTCAAAGAAAAGAGCAGTATTCACGCCATATACCTCAGAGAACTTTAGGCTGGCGAGGGTTTACGTTCGCAGAGATCGCATAGTGGTCAGGTAGTGAGTGCAACAAGGAAGCTGGCGTTCGCAACTAGCAAGTGCAGCCATTGCACACAGATCGTCGACCTTCAGCAGTCCCGCAAGTATGTCCCCGAGGCGGACCTCTCCGTGTCATGCACTGGAAACTTGGCCTCTCTTTTCAGGTCGATATTGATGGAGATATCGTCAGGACGTTGAAATGCAAGGGCCAGATGGCAAGGCGCCTTTGCGATCTCGAATGAGAGCAATTGGAATGGCAGTGCTGCCAGTGGCTTGATCTCTACTTTTCCTTCGAGGGGCGCACAGCCGCGAGGGTCGCTGTTGGCTGATTGTATAGGTAGGTCGCAATGAGCGCTGCAGGAACCAGCGGGGCGAGAAGATTCGGAATAGCAGGGCTGATCGAGAGTCTGGTCTGACGGTCCTGTTGATCAGAGCGGGATGGTGAGTTCGTCAGGGTGCGTGCCAGTAGACTGAACGTCCTCCTAAGATCGCTTCTTGCCAATAGCTGCAGTGCTCCGGAGCCACTTTGCCATAATCTGGAAGTGCATGTTGTAGCGAATACTCACGAGGCATCTCAGAGGAGATGCCTCTGGGGGTCCGCGCCAATCACACGGCATAAACCGGACTCTGATGGTTTAGAGTACGATGTAATTGGAGAACGCGATGGCTGCTGCTGCTCTGATTCTCCGTGAGCACATACATACTTGAATCATTTATCCTTGCTCTCGCTCAGACTGCATACTCCGGACCAACGGAATCCAACGCAAGCGGTACAGTTTGAACGAGGTCACGGTCCCACGAAGTGATCGGCCTGCAAACTCTGTCTGGAGACTCTGGACGCGGTTCCCTGCATGTTGAGATAGAACCGGCTTCTCGGGTCGTTCATCTTGGATGACTGCCGGCATGTTTCGCATCAAACATTCGGACGGCGTTCATCCCGCTCCAGCAGTCTGCAATATTTCTATGCTATGTCTTGCTCAAGAGCATCCTGCAAATGAAAGGACTTCAGCAACTGCGACTTCAAGATGTAGCGTATGCAAAAATGTGGTACTCGGAACGTCTACCTGATTTCCATCCCAGCATCCCATCAACTCGGAGAGCTGTGGACGGCCGCCGATTGGCCGCCCTTTGTTGAAATGTGGTTGTCGACATGCCTCCCATCCCTTCTTCTCTGCCACCCAACATCACCTCGTCGTTCGACTCATTTCGCAGCGATAATATCGGCTTCGGCTTGGCCGCCCATGCTTGAGAACGGGACTGCCAGACAGACTATTCCTGCGAACAGTGACTGGGATGTGCATTCCACAAGCCGAGCAGTGCGCTGGCACACCCTTGAAGCCACGAGATACTTGGTTCGAATTGCAGCGATGAATCCTGCTGCCAGATGAGCGCGGCCGATCGAGCGGGAGCAGTGCGGCGGTGCGTCGGTGCGTCGATGCTTCAACGCTCTCGACGATCAAAGCTCATCACTTGTTCCACTCGAGCCTCTCTCCCATCTTCCACCTCCAAGCGAGTCCACCGTTTGACAAGACGGGATGCACGACCATGCGGAGCAAGGCACGTTTCCTGTTGCACCAAATCTCCTCCGGCGTTCGTTCGACCTCCCCTGTCAGTCCTGCTGAGTCCACAACGATGACCTCGCGCCCGCCCGCTTGTCGCCAGCTGTTCTCCAGTGACAGAGAAATCCTCGAGCGGGCATTGGCATCGACACCTGCCAACGCATCCAGACTAGATACTGCATCGCAGCGAGGCCATTGGCCGTCGAGCTCTTGCGATCCTCCCCCACTGCCGACCCGCACGAACACCGGTCGACGACATTGCCATTTCAACATCTTGACCAACACCAACACCACCGACTCCACCGATACCAGATAAAGACACCAAACGACGACATCACCTTTTCAATTAATTCTCCGACAAACTAGGTACGTACGGACATTGGGTTTGATCGATTTTTGGCAAGCACGGACCACGGGGCCCAATCCCCAGCCATTTTTCGCTGCAGCACCGCGGCTCCGCGAGCTTTGCACTTCCACTCGTCCCCGTACCGTACCTGCAGTCGCGTCATTACACGTTTCCCTTCTCTTGCCAGCCATTCGACTTTCTGCACCCTGCACTGCCTACACTCCCACCCATTGTCGCGCGCGCGCACTCTCCCTCTCATCGCAACATGACGGGCAAGCGATCATCTCCTCGACTGCACCTCCGTCCTCGACCCCCGACTGCAACCGGGCTCTGAGTCTGCACCCCGGCGCACATCCCAGTCAAACTGGCCGAGACTTCTTGTCCGCCCCGTTCCAAACGATCGCATCGCGCAATACAACCCAGCAACAAAAGTCCGCACGGTCGCTGACCCTACAATCGCCGTTACAGCAACAACGCTCGCTTATCGCTCTGCTTTTGATTTTGGTACACAACGTTCGCTACCATTCCCTTCAACGCCCGACCCGTTAACGACCGACACGATACCCACGACTACCGGTATACCTCATCTTTAATACAGCGCCTAGGCCAGGCTTCGGCAGTACATCGCCAATATCTACGAGACATCTCGAGGCCATCTTCTTCTTCGGGAAGTGTTGGGACTAACAGTCTTCGACGGAGACCTCGGTTTGACGATTCTCGACCCTCGCGATTGAGATCTTCCTCGTTAGATTCTGCCCGGCAGGTGGGAATCAACTCTCGCTCGCCGTCACCTTCACCGCCAACTCCACCAAGAGAAGGGCCACGGGTCCCTCCACGGTCAAGCAGTCACCGGCGATCCACCAGCGCACATCAAAGCGCATCCGTCCCGCATCCCGCGCTTCGCATATCCCGTCGCACTCACTCGGCCATCCTGTTCGCACTTGAAGAAGCAATTCGCAGGCCAAATCCGTTCACGATCGACGAGCGGGAAGAGAACGCACAAATGTCAGATCTGGGCGGCGGTGCCGGGAGAGCAAGCAATGGCGGCGCAAGAACAGGAGGACCAGTGCCTGTCTCAGGCGGGACTCCAGTAGGCATTCGCACACCTCGCGATGTCATGAGAGATAGAAATGCTCGTGAAGCACGGCGGCAGCAAGAGGCGCAACGAGAGGAGGAGTTGAAGATACGACAAACTGAGGAGAGGAGAAGAAGTGCAGAGCGGAGAGCTGCAACGGTAGCTGTCGGAGTTCCACGATTTAGCGGCGCATCCTCGCAGTACAGTCAGGATGTGACAGCACATCCAGGAGCATTCGACGGAGGCGATGATCGACGTCAACCGCGAATACCCGGAGAAGTCGCTGGAACGAATGTACTTGGTGAGCCTACTGGTCGAGCTTCAATGGACAACCCGAATACTCGGACTCGAGGGTCCGGAATGTCTCAGACGGACCAGGCCCGAGCGGCAACCGTTGGAGCCACGAGGCGCACACAGCCGAGTCAGACAACGGCCCGACAACCGACTGTTGCTGCAAATGCTGGGCCTTCCACAATACCATCAACACAGGCTTCGGCTGGCGAAGCGGCGCGTAATACGACGTCGTCTTTTCCGCATGCCTTTGAACGATGGGAGACGCTATCGTCACATTGGGAAGGTTTGACCTCGTACTGGCTGCACAAATTGGAGCAGAATACAGAGGAGATCCGAGACGCCGTCCCAAATGCATCGACACTGAATCGACAAATCACCGACTTGTCTGCCGCTGGCGCGAATTTGTTTCACGCTGTTGTGGAGCTGCAGCGATTACGTGCGAGTAGTGAGCGCAAATTTCAGCGATGGTTCTTTGAGACCCGTGCAGACAACGAGCGGAGTCGTGAGCAGCAAGCGAACTTGGAGAAGGCGCTGAACGAGGAGCGAGCATCACGAGATGCAATCATTCGATCCCAGTCGGACAATTCTGCTGCGATCGAAAATTCCAAGCGAGAAGTCAGCGAGACGAGGAGGGAATTAATGATTTCCAAAGACGAAGCGCGACGAGCATGGGAGGAGCTGGGGAGGAGGAACCAGGAATCTTTGGATACCGCACAGAGCTTAAAGGAAGGGAGAGTCACAATCGTGAGCGGTGTCCAAGTTGTACCATACTTCGCCCATCCAAGCCGAACTGGCAGTGCGAGTCTAGCTGGACGGCCTGCAACAAAAGACGGACAACAAGGATACAGCACTGGCGGTATGACTTCCATGGGAGGCGACGAGCGGGAGTACCACCGCGATCAGACGGTATCTCCCACGCAGACTGATCCATTCACCGACAGTGGACGTCAACAGCAACCACCGCTGCATCACGAGCCAGGCGTAACGGCACTCGGCGAAGCCGTCCACCAATCGTACCCTACTGGAGCAGGAGCGTTGTCAGCAAGCCAACACACTCAAAACACTCCTGACCAGCGCTCTCATGGCGCATCGACCACAATCCCGATCTCTGCAACAGAAGCGCAAAAATTCTACCGCCAGCCGCAGACCTCCACGCATGACCTTCCCGGTTCCAACCCAGCTCAGAGCGCTCACCGTTCGCATTCTACCTACGACGACGACTACAGCGAGAACCCCACCGAATACATAATCGACTCAGCAGGCAACTTCCAACGCGACGCCCAAGGTCGTCCGATCGTATACCAAGGCCCTGCTCACCAGCGTTCGCAACAACAACACCAACCCGTCTCCCCCGAGGAAAGCGAAGACGACTTCGACACGGAAGCCGACGTGCGTCGCGAACAGGAACACACGGCGCGATATGGAGCGGGAAGTAATACGCAGTCGATGATACCACCCGAAGCGCCCAGCGTGCCGGGTACGAGCGCGCAGGCTATGCAGGGGTATGAAGCTACGGCTGGGGCGGGGGAGGAGGAGGAGGGTGAGGATGGGGAGAGGCCGGATTATGAGGGCGAGGGGTTTGAGGGGTATCAGCAGTATGTTCCCAGGCATCATCACCCGACAAGGTTGAGTGATGTGCTGGAGGAGGAAGAGGAGAGGAGTAGTCGGAGGACTGGAGGGGATTGAGGGAAGTGAAGAGGGAGAGGGGTCTGTGTTTTTGCATAGCGTTTGCATTGTGGGAAGAGGTGGTATGTTGCATTGCTTGTTTGCTGCATTTCCCGCGCGTTGCATTTCCCGCTTTCTCCTTTGTTCCTTCCTCTTGTCGGCTTGGATTTCCGGAGGAGCGGGTTGCATACGATGATCCATATTGCGAGCGCGGAGTGGTTGTAAAGCAGGGTTTGAGGGAGCAGTGTAATCAATGGTGCAGTGCAAGAAAGAGTAGAGATCAGAAAGTAAGCACATTGTGCAGAGAAATGTTACGATAATTGAGAAGTGCGCTGCAATCTCATCAGCTATGCTGCTAGTCTCGCTACGCCTCGTGCTCGCGATGCTGCCGTACATGTACATGCTCACGACAGGATCAATCTCCTCGTCGCCGAGACACCCAAGTTCTCAGCCTGATGTGTTTCCCACCCCATCACGGCCACCACATTGCCGCAACGACGCATGAGCGAGTGCCCGCGATGACATATGCTGAAATGGCTCCAAGAAACCGGCCGGCAAAAGCCACCGGTAGAGTCTTAGAACCGCTTTGGAGATGGGTCCATTCTTGATATGCTCGGCCGAGGAGGTAGGCGCCGTGGAGGCGGGTGTAGAGAGCTATCACCAGGAGAATGAAAAGGGCTCGGGTGAGGAAGCGGTGACGGCGAGGATGGGAGGATGGGAGGATGGACACTTGTGGTTGGGCATTGCGGCGGGTTTTGCAGGGTGAGGGAGGTGAGAAGAGACAAGTGGTTGATGTCTTCCAGAGACGCTTAGCTTGAAAAACACAGAGGGAAGACGAATTCCCTTCCTGATGTACATGCTGGCGGAAAGACGCTGGTCGCTTGGGGGATATTTGATCCGCTTCCTTCGTGTCGATCAAACGAGTAGAGATCTGCAATAGGTACATGAATTTCTTCGTCTCCAGACTCATCAACTCGCAACAAACTCCAACAAGACCAAAACCACGCACAAAAAGATCATCACCCCGACATCCGTCACCTCATCCACCACCTTGTAATTACTCTCCGGCTTCGTCGCGTCCCGACTATGCACACCTTCTTTGACGTACGTCGCAACTTTGATCGCAAACACAATCGCCAGAAGAAGCCAGTACACCGCATTCGTCGTCCGTACTGCCAACCGATGTCCAGTCCGGCCGGCTTTGGCTTGCCTGGAAGCGAAAAAGTGCAGACCCGCCGCGATGAGGATGCCAGCGTAGGTGAATGGTAGAAGCCCAATTCCAAGTTGTGCGTCGACGAGACGTGCGATTTCGAGACTTAGCATCGCGATTAGAGCGAGGGCGAAGAAGTAGTATAGTACTGTTAGGACTGTTCTCCAGATTCGTCGCCGAGGTGGAGACTCGAGCTTTGCATCGTAGGTTGTTGAGCGTTTCCGGCCGAGGAAGAGGAGTGTCAGAATAGGGATGCAGGCGAGGAGGTAGAGCCAGGTTGCGAGGGGGATGACGATTACGTCGAGGAAGCAGGTTGTTGGGAGGGAGGAGTGGAGAGAGGAGTGAGGGCCCTGCCGGTGGTGTTAGTGTATGGGCGTATATAAACGTGTGGGAAACTTACGAAGCCCTCGGGTCGATTCTTGCAGAGTTGCATGGTGTTCTTCTTGTTACTGCATGGCGAGGAGGTGGATGAAGGGAAGAAGGTGAGGTTACCTTGTGATGCGTGGAATGTTTGTCGGGTCGTTGTTGATCCGGGGTTGACTATTCGGGGACAAGCTTTCAACGCTCAAACTCTATCGAGATCAAGACATTCCTTGCATCTTCTATTTCGGCCGGTCTAGCCCTCCTTCAGTCACTTCATCGTGGGCCTTAGTCGAAGACTGGCGAGCGATGCCCTGCAGCGTTTACATACTTATGTATGCGTGTCCTGGACTGCTGCCATGCATCCTCAGCATCGTTGGCAAGGATGAAGTGGTCCGAGGTAATTTGCAGACAGGGGCTTGGAAATCAAGGGAGGACCGCGAGCGAGCCCGCAATGCGAGAGTCTAAAGGCAACAAGCCGTAACTTGGTGGAGGTCAACAGGATGGAGCGACTTCATTCACTTGCCAAGACACACATGAAGGTACTGGCTCCTTCCTTGTTGGGACGAACAATGTTCCCTTCGATTCCTTCGGAACCGACGAAGAGTGATGTCATGGTGATCTGGCATGCATACGCGCCGCCATCATGGTGTTTGCGGATGACTCTCCCACCACAATTCTTTCATCAGCGGACGTGCAAGAGGACTGAATCCCGTCCACTCTGTTAAGTCTCGTACGAATCTCGAACAGAATGGCACCAACGCAACCTCGCACTCTCGAAGGCAAAGTGTGAGCCATCGCTGAGCCGTCTCGATCGCTCTTATTTGGCATTGACTGACCTCCCTCGCAGCGCCATAGTCACGGGCTCAACCAGAGGAATCGGACGCTCCATCGCCCTCGATTTGGCCGCCCGCGGCGCCAAGGTGACCATCACCTACACAAGCGACAAGTCCCAGTCGGCAGCCAAAGAGCTGATCTCCGAGATCAAATCATCGGCCAATAGCGACGCCATCGCCGTGCAAGGCGATCTTCGGGACACTGCCTCCCCAAAGAAGATCGTCGACGAGACTGTCAAAGCTTTCGGCAAGGACATCGACATCCTCGTCAACAATGCCGCCGAGTTCGCCTCCGTGCCACTACCAGAAATCACCCTCGAACACTACGACTCCATCTTGAATCTCAACCTCCGCGCACCCCTTTTAATGCTGCAAGCCGTCCTCCCTCACCTCCGCCGCCCTGGCCGAATCATCAACCTGTCCTCCGTCGGCGCTCGTGGCGGCTATCCTGGAGTATCAATGTACGCTGCTTCCAAGGGCGCTTTGGAAGCCATGAGCCGCACTTGGGCGACGGAGCTGGGCGGCGACGGAACCACGGTGAATTGTGTCAATCCTGGACCGGTGCAGACGGAAATGTTCGATGCTGTGGATCCAGAGATTGTGAAGCCTCAGTTGGAGGCTACGGCGGTGGAGAAGAGGGTTGCGAAGACTGAGGAGATTGCGGAAATCGTGGGGTTCTTGGCGGAGGGAAGGAGTAGTTGGGTGAGTTTTGCTGTTCTCTATACTCAATGCTTCACGTGATGGTGACTTACTGGTTCGCAGGTCTCGGGACAGTGCATTGGTGCCAGTGGAGGGTATCAGATGTACTGATCGATCACAAAAGCTAAACGTCTCAGATTGTCGGCATTGTTTGCGGTTCTGATGCACAAGGGCGAGAATAGTTACCTGGTTGATTCTGCCAGTAGTCATATGCTTGTCTCAAAGATTAAGCCATGCATGTCTAAGTATAAGCAACTATACGGTGAATCTGCGAATGGCTCATTAAATCAGTTATCGTTTATTTGATAGTACCTTACTACATGGATAACCGTGGTAATTCTAGAGCTAATACATGCTAAAAACCTCGACTTCGGAAGGGGTGTATTTATCACGTGGGCAGATCAGAGAGATACTCTTTACTACGATGGCCGGATACGATTAGCAGCATGGAGATATGGACGTTGAACAAGGTGAGACTGAATATGTCATGAATCATTGTGGTTTCCCATCAACACAACTCTGTGCAAGAACGCCAGAACAGTGCTGGAAAGGGGCGTAGTGAATACCTGAGCCAGCACCACTGTTGTTATGTGAATATCGAATCTCTGTTCCTTGGACGTGATAGGGTAGTAGAAAGCGTGAATATGGGGTATGAGCTCACAGGCCAAGAGAGTACTGAGAGTGTTTGAGTGCGTGACAAAACAAGAGCAGCGTCACAAATGATCTTTTCAAGACAGTTAGGAGAAGGGCGTTTCCTCTTCCAAGGCCGATGTAAATCGCAAATCAACGACTAATACGCTGGCAGAACCGTCAGATAGAACGCATTACTCCTGATGGCGTTCGACCGCTCCGCCTTGTATTGATAGCAACCCGGGGTCTGTGGCACTTCCAGCTGAATATTGCCAATGGCATCGGCAATCGCCCCGGTGCCAAGCGTAGCACCCATGGCCGGCTGTTGATTGCCAATATTGGGATTCGTCGCGAACACTGTTACCGTCACGGACCCGGTCTCGCCCGCCCGTACGATCTGATAGTCCTGCTGGATGTTGAGAATGACCCTGTTCGGAGCAAAGGCATCGAAAGCCCAAAGCCCCTCGGCGACCGGCGAGGCCTGCTCTTGACATCCGCCGCGAGCAGTGAAGACTCTGTCCCGGAGAACACCCCAGAATTGGTTGCCCGACTGAGTGGTACTGCTGATACTTGAGATGAAGAAGTCCTGAAACTGGTTACTGTAGGTGCCATCAAAGCCGAAGCCCTCTTCGCGGCCGGCGGAGTCGATGTCGGTAGTCAAGGTTGCACCAGGACTAGGGTCGGCGTTGTTGTTGGTGCCGTCGCAAAGATGCGTGCCGCCAGACGGCGTGGTGATGTTGGCAGGCGCCGATACAATACAGCCGTCGAAGCTGTTGCCTTCGCTACCGCCCTCGATGCGGAAGGGGGAGTTGGTGAAGCTGGCACCCACGGCAGCCGTACAGGTGACTTGGCCAGAGCCGGTGGCGGTCAGGAATGCAACACCGCACGACAGGCCTCCTGCATATGTGTAGGCGGTACTCGTAGAAGTGCAGGTCGAGTCGATTGAGGTCGTGAAGGAAGTTGACGTCGCGGGTGTAGGGTCAGGGCCTGCTACTGTGGAGAAAGACGTGATGGTGACAGGCTGCGCGGTGACCCTCACTGTACTAGTAGTGGTCATCGTTGTGGTAGCTGGAACAGGCCCGGTAACAGTCTTGACGGTGGTGACAACAACCGAAGCTCGAGATTGCACCACTGTGCTGGTAACCCTCGTTGTTGTGGCGGCGGGAGTCATAGTAGTGGTAGCCACAGTCTTTGTGGTGCAAGCGCTGACGGTCTTGGAGATAAGGAAGCACGAGCAGGCCGAGCTGATTCTTCCTTCGAGACCTTGGCTGGGACAGCCAGAGGACCACTGTTTCGGGATCTGTGGATTATGATAGCCGTTCGGTGGACCTGCATCTCGCTTCGCCAGTAGGTCTTGTCCGCGGACGCGGTAGTTGACTTGGGTCGGAAATGTCATCGACACCGTAGTGGAGCATGAGAAGGAATACGTAGAGACGGTCTCAGAAGTCACGGTAATGGTGCTCTGTTGGGGAATTGTAGTCTGCGTGACGAAGGCAGTATCGGTTGTAGCTGCGCCGGTGATGGTGGTTGTAAAGACGGATATCGACGCGGGTTGAACGGGAAAGACAGTTGTCGTGGAAGTGCCAGTACTGGTTGTGACAGTCCCGCTGACTGTGATCTTCTTGGTAGTCGTAGCCTTAACGACAGGTAAGGTTTTGGTGGCCGTGACTGAGACCGTTGAGTGTCTTGTGAAAGTTCCCGGCGTCTTGTTAATGTATGCCGATGCCGTCGGCTTGTACGAAGCGGGCAGGTTGGCCGCTGCAAAGCCTCTGTCTGCACAGGGCGTTCGTCAGACAATGTACACACCGCTGGAGACTGCGAGCTTACCAGCGTTGCACTTTTGCGGGTAGCTGGGCGGACTGGACGGCGTTGCCTGCACCACGAATGCACCGGTGAGCAACAGAAGGGCATTTGTAAGAGCAAGCATGACGACTGCTTCCTCTTGGAGGTTTGCAGGTGGACGTGGAGGGGTGCGGTAGCGGCATCGGCTGCAGTGCGGCGCGCAGAATACATATATCCTGCACTCTGTCATAAGGAAACTCTATCATACCCTAATTCTCACATGCAGCACACAGTCGGCCGAGCGTTATTGGTGGAGCTTTCCTCCTGCGCGGTGCAAGTTCAATCTTCTTATTGGTGGTCTCCGTCCGCAGCCGCTCCCGCGACCGTGGAAATAATGTGAAATCTCAGCTGGGTCGAAGCAAGCCACGTTGACAACGAAGTCGAAAGAGGACAAGTCCGGGGGAGATGTAGCGAGCGCCAATGTTTGCGAGTGATTGCCTTTGCATGGTCACTTGGCCAAGGGATTGACCGTAGACTCCATCACAAATGGCCTGGGGGTATTCACTCTCGACGGGCGGATTGGATGTTGCAGGAGAGTTCGCACAGCACTGTACTGGACCGCGGTGCGGAAGAGATCGCAGAACGGTAATTCGGAGCTAGGAGTAGAGAGACATGGGGAAGTTTCGGTCGTTGGTGGTAGTGGTATTGGTACTGCTAGAGTTGCGCGCATTAGCATAGTATCAAAGAAATTCAGAGCGCATGCGGAGAGCATGGCAAATGCAGTTCCTTGGCGGAGGTAGGGCGGACGTGGCTTATATGAAAGACTAACAGTTGTGCTGATTGTGGTGAACCGTGGTGGTGGTATCTGTATTTCTACAGTTGCGCTTGTTAGTATGGTTTTGCTGTTTGTACGAACCCGTGCAAGCATCCCCTCAGGGGACGATTCGTGAACTTGAATACCGGATTCCACAAGGTTTAGAATGGGGCGTGTACTGGTCTCTTCTCTGCTCTGACCATATCAGTGATGATCGACAATGATCGAGGCAGCTGTTGAGAGACACTCGCTGACAAAGACCGACCTATAGAGTATCAAAGTAGCGAGGATAACCAATTTCGAGAAAAGCTTACTCGATAAGAACTTCGTCTGTTTATTCTCGTCACTCCGAAACGACCTGTCATTCAGGCCATCGTGAAAGACGGAAATCCATTCGAAACTTCACCGACACAGATCTGCGCGTAGCCCGGCACACCTCCGAACCAGAAAAGGGGAGCCACGCGTTTGCCCGGAACGTTGGCGCCGATATACCAAGAGCCAGCCTAGCGGAAAACTGTCAGCGTACGTCTCTCGCCCAGGATATTTCGCAAATCATTCACCTTCGTCGCCATCGCCGGCAAAACAGTCCCTTCATACACATCAGTGATCATCTTGGTCCACCCCTCTACGGCCTCCTTCTTCGGCTCCACACGACTGCATTTCTCCTTCTGCATACGCTCCAAAGTCTTCCCGATAAAGTCGGCCTGCTTGTCCAACGCCACAGGGAGATTGGCGAACGGGCTCTGAGGCGCACACATCATCAGGAGATTGGGAAAACCATCGTTGGCGATGCCCAAGAATGTCTGCAGCTCTTTGGCCCACTCCTCGCCGAGCGATCGATTGTGTTTGCCGCGGACGTCCATGTTTACGAGCGCGCCGGTGCCGGCGTCGAAGCCGATGGCGTAAATGATGATGTCGAATTCGAACTCGTCGGTGCCAGTTCGCGGATCTTTGTTGGTGAGCTGGACGCCTTTCTCCGTGATCTCCTTGATGGGGTTGTTCTTGACATCGACGAGGGTAACGTGGGGTTTGTTGAACGTCTCGAAGTAATGATGACCAAGCGGGGGCCTCTTGCCCATCAAGCCATGGTCCGGGCAAAGAATCTCAGCTGTCTCTTCATCCTTGACAAGCGAACGGATCTTCTCCCGGACAAATTCTGACGCGACGTCGTTCGCTTGTTGACTCGTGAGGAGGTCCGCAAAGGTCTCGAAAATGTATCGAAACCCGCCGACTTCCCACCCGTTCTCGAGCACGCGGCGGATCTTCTTCTCGTCCTGCATGTCCATCATGACCTGCTGCGAGTCGACCATGTCCATGCCGAAGATTTGCGAGCAGGCGCCTTTCCAAACGTCCTCGTAGCGGTCTTTGATGGATCGCTGCTGTTCGGCGGTTAAGGGATGGTTTCGAGCGGGTAACACGAAGTTTGCGGTACGTTGGAAGACTGTGAGCGTTTTTGCTTCATGGGCGACCATGGGAATGATCTGCACGGCGGTAGCGCCAGTGCCAATAACGGCTACTCGTTTCCCTTTGAAGGAGACGTCGTGCTTTGGCCACGCGGAGGAGATGTACGATCTGTGGGTGTAAGCCGGTGAGCCAGATGTGTAAAGGACGATGCATCTACTGACTCTCCCTTGAAGTTCTCGTGACCGTGGAAAGGGAGGTGTCGTCCGACAGATAGCAGGCCAGTCGCACTGAGGAAGAATCTGCTGCGGTACTTCTCACCATTCTGTGTCTCAAAGTTCCAGAGGCCCTTTCCATCATCCCAATGCGCCGATTTGACTCTGGTGTTGAAATGAATATCTTTCTTCACATCAAGCTTGTCAGCCACGAAGTTGAGGTACGCCTCCACTTCAGGCTGGCGTGGGAAACGTTCTTTCCAGGTCCATTCTTCATTGATTTCCGGGGAGACATTTAGAATGTAGACCTAGAGGAAGCTTGGTTGGCAAAGGTCTCAGACACGGGGAGGACAGGCAAACAAGACATGGTCGCCCATGGAAACACGTACCCAACTCTCGGTGTCAGTGCGAGCGCCCGGATAACGATTCCAATACCATGTACCGCCGGGACTGGCACCTGCTTCGATGATTTTGTACGTCAAACCCAGCCTTCGCAATTCAGGAATGATGCGAAGGCCCGCAAAACCCGCACCGATCACCAGGCAATCGTAATCGGGAGCTGCGTGGGCGCCATTTGTGTGGGCTCCGTTGCTGCCGTTCGTGTGTGCCATGTTGACGGCAATAGAGGAGCCGCTACGAGGTCAAGGTTGCAAAGCAGAAGTTGTAGGCTGATACCTCAGGGCACATAGGAGCAATGCTTCGTTCATATACATTTCATCAATGCGGGGTCCTGGTGGCTGAGGCCGTCCGATGCGCCAGCTTCGCAGCTTACATGCTGACGCTCCTGCTGATGCTGATGCTGACGGCCGAGGGCACCAGTTACAGCGTCTGCCGCTGAGCGCATTGCGCATTTGGTTGGGAGACTCTCGGCAAAGGATTCGGAGGATTCTCCCTGCGAAGATCTTTCCGAGACGGAAGTTGCACAGCCGGGGGCAGCAGATCGCAGCTTCAACGAGCTGGAATTGAAGATGATGTGATTGGGAGGACTGAAAGCAACGTCTTGAATGGTCCATTGGTGATAGAAAATCGGATCGAATGGCTGACTCGGCGTATTGACACCTCAGGCATCAAACTGGCTGCTGACCATGAACACCACTTACACCGTATGCCGCCGAGTGCATTTGATTGGGAGATTCTCGGCGAGGGATTCTCATTCAGTAGGTCCGCCGTGATCCCGCTCAGTGGCCCAGCAAGTTTTCGTGAGAACAGAGGCAGTGGATCGAAGCGTCATCGCCCAGACCAGACGGCAAGGTACAATCGAGCTCATACCTTATTGTATGTATGGCGAGCCCAATTCCGCTGCGTCTCTGTTTTCCGTCAGACCCAACATTCCACGGTGAAACCATACTCGACACCACCACCAGCCAACACGCTCGAGAAACAGCCCGAATGAGTGCAATCCCCATCGCCATCACCGGAGCAACAGGCGGCGTCGGTAGCCTCGTCGCGCAAAACCGAGGAGTACATCAAAGCTAGCGGTATGCGCTGGACTTTCCTCCGCGATAACATGTACATCGACTTCGTGCCCTCCCTCGTCGGGACGGAGAATATCATTCGTGGCCCAGCCGGGAGCGGGCGAGTCTCGATCGTCGCCCGCGAGGACATTGCCCGTCTTGCTGCTGCTGTGCTCGCGGATCCGGATCGGTATGTCGGAGTCACGTACGATGTTACTGGTCGCGAGGCGCTGTCTATGGAGGAGATCGCTGCGACCATCGGCGCGGCTCGCGGTCGGGAGGTGCGTTTTTTACGATGAGACTGTTGAGGAGGCTTATGCTTTACGCGAAGGTTATGGTTGTTGTGATTGGACTTAAGCTGAGTAGAAGAAGACCTCTAATTAGCAGGTATATATTGTTATGCAGAGAGAATCTTAAGTATAAGATTCTTACTTTAGCTATCTATGTGTAGGAATGCCTTAGTACTAGTTATGTGCACTTTACTAATAGTTAGTCTAATAATCTATAACACTCCCCTATTAGTAGCTGCATTATTACGAGCTGTCTGTTACCTAAATATAGCAGGTATTTACCTACTATGTAGCTAATGCTTAGCTTTAGCTTGTTAAAAAGCATCTTCTTCTAGCTTTTTTATTTCTCTACTTTATAATCTATACCTCTTATCTATTTAGCTAATTTATTAGCTAATCTATTATTTATCCCTTATAGCTATTAATAACATAATCTATATTACTAGCTATAGCTTTTAAAAGAAGAGTAGCTTTTTCTATCCCTAGGAAAACCTTCTAGTAAGTTATTAATAAAGCAAGAGCTATTAATAGTAGAGATCTCCTATAAATCTATAAAGATAATTCTATAGTATATTAAACTATGTATTAACTTATTAAAGGAGAGATAAATAGATACTATAATAAAGTAAATATTAGGGCTTAGGGTCCCTTTTCTTTTATAGCTTGCTTTAATAAGTTTATAGCTAAGCTTAATAAAGATCTCCTTACTATAGACTTTATTAATATAATAATAGAGGAGCTATATAATTTAAGGAAGTAGGCCTTCCTAGTAGAAAACTACCTTAGTCTAATAACTCCTAATCCTTAGGGATTTGTATTATACTATAACTAGACTCCTCTTAGCTAAATATTAAGCTCTAATAAGGTAGAGATAAAGTAGTAGTTAGTAGTATAGCATCCTATATATGTTCTTCTTAAAATCCCTTCTTCCCTAATAAAAACTAATATTCTTCTAGGCTTTAAGTTAAGATTCTAGGGGAATTAGCTTAGTCTTTTAGTAGTAGTTTTAGGGGGGTAGGCTATAGGTTCTAGGACATACTTTAATACTTTTAGGTTTTTATAGAAAAGTTTTTCTTTAGCTAGGTGTTTTTCTTATAGTTTCTTAGATGCTTTTATAAAGGTATATAGTTGCCTCCTTTCCTTTATATAGATAAGAATAAAATAAGTGTTCTAAGTATTATGCCTCTTAGTTTTATAACAAATAAAATAGTGTAATTCTAAGGAGGGAATCCTTCTTAGGTAGGAATGCAGATATTAAGGCATAGATTTAAGAGTAATTTCCCTCTTCTTATTAAGGGCTAGTCGGTCTAGTAGTATAATTTCTAATTATAAATTAGAAAGTTATAGGTTTAATTCCTATATTAGCCTCTCTTATATGTCTATATTAGCTGCCTAATATAGACATCTAAGTATCTTTTTGCTAGATTTATAGATTTATATATTAGAGGATAGTATTTAGGGATTTTAGTTTTATTAGACAGTCTATAAGCTATATGTCTGTCCTTACAAACTCTATCTTAATACTCCCTTTATTATATTACTCTCTATAATAATAGTTTCTAAGAAAGATATATCTTAATCTTTTAGAGTTAGCATAGTTTTCTATAAGGCTAATAGCTAATTAATTATCTACTTTAATAAGGATAGTAAAAATGCTTTTAGCCTAGGAAAAGGGCTAGAGCTTATTAATAAGATTCCTTACCTAATTTACTTCTCTTATTGCCTTAGTAAGAGAAAGGTACTCTACCTTAGTACTAGATAGTACTACTTCTTTCTATAGTTAAGATCTCTAGATAACTAGGCCTTTTATAATTTTAAAGAGTATTCCTAAGGTAGACCTAGATATACTAGGATTATTAGCAAAGTTAGAGTCTAAGAATGCTTTAATCTAAATTTGCTCCTTAGTTTTTCTATATATAAGGCACTTATTAATTATACCTATAATATATCTCTAAATATGTTTAGCTACCTAAATATGCAAAGGTCCTAGGTTCTAAAGGAACCTTATATAGTAGTTAATAGTAAAACTAATGTCTAGTCTAGTATAGTTTAATAGATATTATAGTTCCCTAATAATCTTATTAAAGAGATTATAGTCCTCCTTTATTCCTTTATCCTAAAGGGGTTTAAGGAGGA